>CAKAOH010028776.1:0-65203 GCA_916701665.1 Sebastiscus tertius
ATGCAGTTTGGATATAAGTGTCCATGTCCAGCAACTGGCATATACAGTACCAGTTTATTTTATGTTAGCGCACCGACGGCACCGAGACAAATTCCTGTAGATTTATAGCAGCAGGTGAATAATGTGATTAAGTCAGTGATTTGCGGGAAACCTCGACGATAAGAGACCTCCTTAAATCAGCAAGAAGTGAAAAAAAGATGTCAAAATACAGTGCTGCTTCCCCGCTGGTGGATGGGCAGCGGCCTCATTTTATTCCAGCCCATGTATAAAACACAATGTGGGAATAGGTCTGACTGATCTATCCCATCTAATATGCGACTTTCTCTCCTTTTTTTTTGCTCATAAGTTGCAAATGGCTTCATTAAAACAAAAGCACGACCATAGGGAGCACATAAAACATGCTGCTGCTACCTAATATGGTATTTATGACCGGGGCTAAATGTAGAGTGAATTAAACTTTAAAGGATTGCAGTCAGGTAGACTCGCCGACGTTTGTGGAGGAATGTCCATTAACAAGATGAAAGAAGAGGGCTGTGTGGATACGTGCATGTGTGTGTTGGGGAGTGTTATTCCCTCATGGCCGCCGGTGGAACGCCAGCTAGACGGCTGGCTGGACCTAGACACCTTACAACCGCACGTGAAATGAAAAATCGACTGACAGTTTCGCCCAGGAGCCCCAGCCTCCTGTATTTACAGAAATAATTAAAACGTAATATCATCAAAAGTGACTTCTCCCACCTCCCTCCGCCCCGTCTTCACCGAATCTCCTTGTACATCGCCTCGCTCTCCGTGAAAGAAGTTTCATCTGCTGGAGAAAATAAACCAATTAACAGCTGATGTAGTCGAAAAAGGAGGTTTATGCCGACCGAGGCGTGATGCAGAATGCTTATTAGAGGACAGGTTCAGGTCTAAATAATCACTAGACACGCTTGAAACCAATTCGACATTCATCAGCTTGTGGATTTCCCAGTGGGGGAACACACAGGAGCAAAGGCCTTGTCAGCTGCTCTGGATGCCTCAATCTTAACCTGGCCGACCTGCGTTGGGTGACACACAAACAAGCTGGAATCAAGCTACAATAAATACTAAAACTCCATATTTTTAGATGACTTATCATCTGCACAGCCTCAAAAATCCTGCACAAGGGAAATCCCGTGTGCTCTGATACACCAAGCATTATGGTAGAAGTCAAACAGGCATCAACCAGCTGCAGGCTGGTTTGCTGATTTTCTAACTTTAGTGGCTCTGTTGATGCATGAGTGTAATATTTTGTTCAGCAAATCTCCGACTTTACAGCGAGTCTGTGCTGCTGCAGCACTTAAACGTTAACAGATGGAGTTTTCGAAGTCAACAGTTCAGTTTCACTTCAGTACCTTTTTGTTTTGCTTTAACAACTTTTCTCTTTGGTTACTTTTTTTTTTTTAGAAATCCTTGCACAGCACTTTGTCGAACACATCACTGCACTGATTTACAGTATAATGACTGAAAACCATTGATACTTAAAAAGCTGCATAGATTGCACATACTACAGTGAATTAAGAGTACATTTTTCATGAACCGATTCAACCAAAACCAGTGTGCAACCTCCGGGTCTGAGAAGTGAAGCCAAAGCCTTAAACTTGCATTTGCCTTTGCATCTGGTTGCAAAAAGAACTCTGATTGTATAGACGTCTATGAGAAAATGAGCCTACTTTCTTGATTTATGACCTCAGTAAACATTGTACACATGAGTTTATGGTCTCAATCTCTAGTCTTAAGTCTTCTTCAATACAGCATGATGTTCATTTAGTAATTTATCATCCAATTTAGAGTCAAATAGACCATAAAGCAGGTCTGGCGACGGCCAAAATGCCGAACTCGAGGCCTCAAAACTGTAGTCCACAAACCAATGGATGACGTTGTGGTGACTACGTCCACTTATTTGCAGTCTGTGACCAAAACTTGCAATTTTCTAAAGTGCATCTTTAAGTTGTCGAAGCTTAAAACATCTAAATGTAGTTTTAACTTTACTTTTTCATGTAGGTTACAATTAAATATGCTTTATTAGTAATTTACGATTCTTACAGTGGACATGAAAGGTTTGAAAATCTGATATGTAAGTAATTGTGGTGTATTATTATGTTGCATAACGTACTCAGAAAACATAATTTGTGCCTTAATTACAAAAGAGAAGATTTCAGGTTTGATTCAGTTCTTCATTCCTGTGCAGAGCTTTTCTTCCCGTGACAGCAGAATGTAATCTGGACAAACAGTCTACATTATCTCAACGTTAGGCTCACTTTGTGGTTTAAGCTTATGAGACGGGCATTTTTGCAAGTATGTAAATGTGTTTCCCAGAGCAGCTTCATGAGATTAAATTATTTATGATCTGAATTCATATTGTATATTTATATTTATGTAATGTCAGGCTGATATAGGGTAAGTCAAAATAAGGTCTAAAGAAACTAAACAAATTATTTTCCTGAAAACATATTCATATATTCTTCTTTATATTAGTGTTTGTTTGCCTCACGGCAATCACCGACTCAAGTTCAAAGTTGACCCACTTTCTGATTTACCAGTACAGATGTGATCAGTGTAGAAAACCCACTCAGGGCTGCCAGTGTGTGCAGAGATCCCGCTGCACGTTTCATTCATTTACTATGTTTGTTTGTTTTTAACAATAGCCTGTTTATCATTCAACTACAATATCTCAGGTAAAGGTTTTCCACATTTTTTTAAGCGTTTTCCTACAAATGTTCAGCAACACGTGACGCATTTCTCAATTTTCGTTCCAGTCTTTTCACAATAAACTTCAGTTTTCACAGGAAACAACTTAGTTAGGTTTAGGCAACCAAAGTTCTTAGTTAGGTTTAAGGAACCAAAATACTTAGTTAGGTTTAGGGAACCAAAATATTTAGTTAGATTTAGGAAACCAAAGTTCTTAGTTAGGTTTAGGGAACCAAAGTTCTTAGTTAGGTTTAGGGAACCAAAGTACTTAGTTAGGTTTAGGAAAAGATCATGGTTTAGGTTAAAATAACACCGCAAGTGACGTAACTTAAGTACGGAAGTTACGTGACAAAAATGACTTAGTGAGGTTTAGGAAAAGATCGACTTGGTTAGGTTACGTGACAAATAAATCAACGTTGATTTTTGGTTTAATACGGGACACGAATGCCGGTCTCCTGGGCGAAAGTCGACCTCCTCCCTGTGCGGAGTTTGTCGCTCTTTATACTTCTCGGTTTACATTTATATTGAATTACAGTGAATTCCTTATAGTACGTATGTTTATGCTGTATGAGAACAGCCTGACCTGTTGAGCAGCTAGTTGAGAGACATTTGTATTTATATTTTTGTAATGTGGTTCTGTTGCTGTAAAGAACTGTCTGCAGTACTACTGTTGGATGATTGCAAGGTGAATGCACGACCTTGGCTATCACTACATCATGTGACAACTCCACTTTGTCCCCTAGCTCTTGTCAAAAGCATCATATTTTATAGATTTGAGTCACAGGTAAGAGAATACATATTTGAGATGGCCACAGGGATCATACATCTTAGATAGCTGTGTGATGAGCACAGCTGTAATGGCTTACATCCTCACTCTCTCTCTCTTCCTCTCTTCCCACGAGGCTCGCCCACCTTTTTAACGTTTTAGCTCACAGATGGGCGAAAAAGGTTCCCTTCGCTTTTCACGTGACCTCTGTTGAATGTAAAAATTTGTGACACAAAGTGGCGCGGTTTCATATTTGTTTAGCGGTGACTGGCTCAGTGCGCCAGCGTAATGGCACGGCTCCGGTATCCAGATCACCGGAGGCGGTGCATCAGGGGACAACCTGGGATCACCGTGCTGCTGATTTATGCATGAACCATGTGCTCACTTTGCTGAGACAGACGGAGCCGACGGTAACAGAGGAGACATTCGGACGGGAAGACATCCTCTTTTTTCACGATGCTGGGGGAACGGAGACAACAGGGACGGGCGGAGGCCTTCACAAAGACATTACATATTCTGATGTTGTGTTCATACCAGCTACCTGTCTGTTTGAGCCATCTGTCATGTGGAATGAGGAACATGGGGAAAACAGAAGGGACAGCAACCCGTTAAAGCAAAGTTATCATCCAGATGCATGCAATCCTCACTCAGGTTACTAAATGTCACTTTCTAGGAGTTTATAAAGGCCAACAAAAGCAGACATATCTAATCACATGAGGTTCAGCAAAGTAATGTAGGTGCACGTGGACGTTCACAGGCGTGGCACGATCTCTGTTTTATGGAAATATTTAAATTTTGATGGTCAGTTTTTAGCAAATCAGCATAATGTTTTGTATCATTTGGCATTTAGTCGATTTTTCCTTTGAAACCAAGCTTGAAGTTATTGTTGGTTTCTGGTTTGGCAATGCTCTTCTTAGTCAAACATTCAATTATACAGCTTTTCTTCAGAGCACAAACATCCCTCACTTAGCTTTGTAGAAGTTAAAAGACTTATTTTTCTGTTAGATTACCACAAATCAGCATTTAAAGAAACTGAACTGTGTGTTGTTTAACCTGTTTCTGCTTTATATTAAGAACTACGGCTGTCATCCATTCAAATAATCAGGATTAATCGCATGAAAGTCCATTTTATCTGTTCAAAATGTACCTTAAAGAGAGATTTCTCAAGTATTTAATACTCTTCTCAACAAGGGAGTGAGTAAATATGCTGCTTTATTATGGATAGAATGGATTCTTTAGGTTTTCTAGTTTCTTTTGATGCCAGTATCTTCACTCCCGAGCTTTAAAACTGACCCTGCTACAACTTAAATATCACAAGTTGCGTTAATGCGTTGAAGAAATTAGTGGCGTTAAAATGAATTTGCGTTAACGCGTTATTATCGCGTCCCAGCCCCATTAAGAACATACATTATTAAGAGATATTCATGGGGAGCAGCCTCCAGTGTGCAGGCTTCATTCTTGTTTTTCTGTCCAGTATTTATGGACTCATTTGAGTATTAATCATCTGGATGTTTTGCTTTTGTAAATACTTTTCTCTGATAACAACATCTCACTTGTGACTATCTACAATATTGATATTCTTATGAATTATGTTCCTCAACAGTTGACCTTATTGTATATTAAACAACACAACAAAAAGGTTTCTTTTCCCCCCTGATGCCGGCGACATGTCATTCGTGTTCGCAGCCAGTATTCTCATACTTAATGTATAAGCTATCAGCTGAGTGTCCATCCCAGGTGACCGTGACATGCTCCGACATGCCGACTGCACAAACAGATTGCAAACCTTTCTGTGTTTATACCGAGCGTATGATGTTTTAGGTCTCAATCCAGCAGCATGCCGGGGTCTGAAAATCAGAAATTGGCCAAAATGAGTCAGATCTCTAAGACCCAATTCTTATTTTTTTGCTGACTGTATGAATCCAAAATGAATTCACATGCGTAACTGAGGAGTTTGTGTTTTTCTCCACATAAATAAGAATATAGACCTGTTTTATTACTGTGTTTATAGACGTTACATACGCAAGCAAACCTTTAACAAAGGAAAGTTATTAATTGTTGAAGTTGTTGAGAATTTAAAGCCGTTTTGTTTACATCTTGATCACAGGTTGTAATGATTATGACACTTTATAATAATCATCAATAATAAATGGTAAATTGATTGTTAATTAAATATAATATATAGTTATTTTACTGTTAACAAACAATGAAATGCTAATAATAATGTTTACTTTTTATTAATAATACTATAATTTATTTATATATTATCATTAGTTTGTGTAATATGAAAGCATTTGTTTATTTAATTATATATTGTATCATAGCTGATACGAGACAATTACATTCTGATTACATTAATAAACTATTAACAGTTTACTATTGCACAACATTTTATATACTATATTAATTATTTATATTATGTCCATAAACATCATTTGGATGGCTGTTATAAAGTTGCAACTGATGATTATGATACCTTGTTAAATGGTTAATAAATACTTATGGATATGTAAAGCATCTATAAACATTATTATTATAACATTATAACATAAATATTATTATTGTAAAGTTGCAATTGATGTTATATTATAATGTGTGCAACAATAAACTGTTAAAATAACAAATTATAACAATGAACAATACTATTATTTAAAGTTTAATTAATTATCAATTAACTAATTTATCATAAAGTGTCCTGAGTGTCAGATATGTGCGACTCACCTGTGTGTTTTTACCTTTTAAAGGTAACGTTCCTACCTTGTGTTTTTTCCACCGTGCCCACTCATGCGTCATTAATTCGAACACAGGGAATCTGCCTGTAGATCCGGCCCCTTTGAGCATCGCCATCCCTGTTTATCTTGACAGCGCTCTCCTTAAGCAGGCCGTGTATCCATATTTGAAGGCGCCACCGGCTGCGTAGGTAAAGATGGGAATTTGTAGTGACAAGGGGAGGGCATCAGCACAACAGAGGTACTTAAGGAAAGAGACAACCTCTTCCAGCAAAGGCAAATGAGACTTGTCATCCGGCAGTTGGTGCAGTAATTATAAAGGGTGCGTTGAATTTCCCAGGGATTCCAGGAGAACGGCATAATGGAGAAAACACTAAGAATTTTATAAGCCAAGCTGGGGGAAATAAGAAAGGAAAAGCTACTGAAGTCTGCTTTTACAAAAGAAACATTAAAGGTGTTTGTGATATTTAGGCGCCCGGTATCCGTCGTCATTGTGCTACTAGTTAAACAGACTTGCTGATTCTGTGAAACTGCAGTAGAAACGGCTGCTGTTGTCCTAAATTACCAGTTAAGTCGTTGCCTCAGTGATTTGGTGGATAGCAGGTGCACCTGCTTGTCTAACCCTTTTCCTTTTCATTGCTCGCTCAGCAGCTGATGCTTTGATCATGTTATTTTTGCCAAACATTACCTCGACAAATCGCTGCATAGCTGGAAAGATAGCACACTATATTAATCCCAGTGGACGTGCAGAGTATTGGTGTTGGCTATCATTTAAAACGCAGCATCTCTTTGCAGACGTTTTCTTAAAGTTGTTATATTTTATTTACTGGAATGTGGATTTAGGTGAATCATTTATAAGAATAATGAAAGCGTTTTTGCATGACATAATGTAAAAGGAATAACAATCTCAGTATCATAGTGTGTTATTGCTTTGGGAGCAGGGATTTGTTAGAGATTATGTCGTATTCTAATAAACAGTAATCAAGTCAAGTACATTTTATTTATATGAATAGAAAGACAAGAAGGGAAGATACACTTTGCATGTTTGTGGAAGCTCACCGGTTATGTTACATTAAAGGAATTTAGCAAACATTGTTTTATATTGAGTTTCAGTGCAGCCGTGGTCAATAGTGCAAGAGAACTTATTTTACTTTTTTAACCTAGATTTCTTTTATTAATATACAGTATTTTATATTATTGGTGGTTTTAATTTAAACCTTCAGCGGTCAGTCTTTAAAAGCTGCAATGAAGCCTGCATCAAGGAGCTGTTAAATGAATTTCAATAGCGCGGTTTTCACTGGAGAATTTTACTGCCCCTCAATGATCTTAATGCCGTTTTAGAGGCTTCTCCACCTTTGCAAGAGTAATCTGCAGGAGAAGCACCGAATACTGAAAGTTTCTTTGCATGGGGAAAACAGAACATTTTTTATCAGCAGTTTTAATTCCCAAATAACTCGAGCAGTATTTTCTTTGAAGATCCCAAACAAAGTAAACGTGGTTCTCATACTAGTTGCAGAATATCGACCGAAGAATGTGAAAAATATCAATTAAATAATGTGCAAAATATTGACTAAAGAATGTGCAAAATATCGACTTAATAATGTGCAAAGTATCAATTAAATTAGCCAAATATTTACTAAATAATATGCAAAATATTGATTAAAGAATGGATAAAATATAGACTGAAGAGTGTGCAAAATATCAACTTAATAATGTGCAAAGTATCAATTAAATTGGCCAAATATTTACTAAATAATGTGCAAAATATTGACTAAAGAATGGATAAAATATTGACTGAAGAATGTGCAAAATATTGACTAAATAATTTGCAAAATATTGACTAAAGAATGCAAAATATCAACTAAATAATGTGAAAAATATTGACTAAAGAATGTGCAAAATATCGACTGAAGAGTGTGCAAAATATCGACTTAATAATGTGCAAAGTATCGATTGAATTTGCCAAATATTGACTAAAGAATGTGCAAAATATCGACTTAAGTGTGCAAAGTGTCCTCCTGCTGTAACGGTGTATCTCTCCTTCCTCCTATAAACATGTCCTCAGGCCAACACTGTGAGTTTCTACTTGAATAAACCTCACTAGAAAATGGTAAAACCTGAATTAAAAGAAAGGTAAAATAGACGTCAAGCATTTCTGTCAGGGATTGTGTTTTTCTGTAGATTGATGCGTACTTTGTGTTTGTTTACCCTCCAGAAACATTCATGTATATTTGAGTCTGACAGTTACATCTGCTCAGGGATGCAGCGCCTCGAGCAGCATCAGTGAAACTGCCGCCGACTCGCTTTGCATCCAATCGGTGTGCCGTGAACCTTTTGCATTTCCGCGTTTCTCCGCTCACCTCCGGACCCCGCCGGCCCAGTCCACCCTCCCCGGTGCGACCCATCCCCACCCCCCCATCACTTTAGAGAACACAGATGTAAACCTCATCCTCCCTGTCGGTGTCTCGGGGACACACCGAAGCTCACCGCCGCCGACTCGGAGCTCCCTCAGCGACAGCTGTCCTGATTTTGACTGACATCAGAGTCAGTCCTCAGTCACTCTGATCCCGTCAAGGAGTCGGCTGAGATGAACCGATGGCGGATGGCCTATTTATACCCCAGTCACCTGATCTCTCGCTCCCCCACAGGCCAGGAATATTAAATTGACAGCAGCATATTCTGAAATGTGTGATTGCCCTGGAGCCTGCAGATACTCGGGGTTATCTGCTTTTTATTTTCAACTTACCTTGATAAACACAAGGAGGACTCTTCAGCGGCCCGTACTACGAGGCTCTAACACCAGGTTGATGCTTTGACTCCTTCTGGATCCACATTCTCTTCATTCATGCTGGAAAAACATCCACTGTGCTCAGATGGTTTCCTTCACTCTTCGCTCCTCTCCTCCCTGCCAGCAGATTATTCAACTTCCCTTCCTTCCCTTTCTTTGAACCTTCCTTTGCTCCTTCTGAGGGATTTTTCATATCATCTATTAATTCATTCATTCACATCATTAAGTCATTGACACACCTACCCGTCCTTCCTTTTTTCTTTGCGTTCTGCACATGATTCTGTTTGATATGTCCATTCCTTTTAGAAAATGTCCATTAATTCACTCTTACTTTAATTCATTCACTCACTCCCTTCCTCATTAGTTTATTCCCAAGTTAATCAGTGACTTATCAAACAGATGTTTCTGTTTGACCGTCTATCCGTCTTTCCTTTCTGCAGATTTATTATCCATCCATTCATTCACTTTTGCATTTTGTCATGCAGTGATTCACTCATTCACTCATTCATCCATCATCATTTCCAAACAGACTTTCATCAAAGAACGTACAGTATATTACTGAGAAGTGAAAGTCAATTGTTCGTTCCATTGCAGCAGAGCTACGCTTCCGCCATTTTGGACTGAAGGCGACTGCTGGACGCCAGTAAAACGTCCGCCTACAAAAGTAAAACACAATGATTTCTATTTTATTGTCATATTCTACTGAAATGGCATGTGTTGAACTATAAAATATTATAAATATAATAAGCGTTTTCTATCCAAAATAGTGGCTGTTGTCAAAACAACACCAGAGTTTCGTCTCTTTGCTTCTACAACAAACAGAAGCACATGGTTAATTACTGTGCAGAGTGACGGCGATCAGTTGGAGCAAAGGATTTCATCGGTTAAACGTATATTTCCACAGGCGGAAATGCCCGTAAATCAAGGTCCGTCCGACTATTATTTCCCTGCACAAATGTTCTGCAGGGATGTGGAAGCATTCATAAAGACCAACAAAGTCAGTTTTTATAAATTTCTGTTTGAATGTTTCAGACGAAAATCCGTGCTTGGTGTGAATACATGACAAGTTAATCAACGTCCTCACCCCTCCCTCCTCTCTGAATATTACTCATGTATTTATTCATCCATCCATCTCTTTTAGTTGAGCCAGTGGGTGGTTTTCAGGAAGCCCTGCAGCCTTGGATCTTTCCCTCCAAACACAGGAGAGGTGTTGACCGACGTTGGACAGATTGGCCGGGCAGCACAGAAAATGAGTCGCTGTAATCACATTTACTTGGCCCTTATCTGCATGTTTGACATTTCGCTTCAGCGGCCCGACAACCAAAGTGTAGGTCGAGCCGAACCCGCGAGCTGTCAAAACTCGCCACTCGGCCCGTGCCATGTTAAACACCCAACATCTGGGTCCGCCGTAAACACTCGGCCCCTAATAATCAGCCCCACATGTGGCTGCGTTCAGGCAGCACGGGCTCCCGTCCAGCGCCCGGACGTAAAGGAAACTGTCAGAGTGTTTGTCTGACGGATACAGCGTCAGGATTACAGTATGATATGAAATATTTGAAATTCAGCTCTCCTCCTATTATAATTAAGGCAGGTTTCAAACGGGCCCCTTACGTTTGATCTCCACGCCATCCTGATACGCAGCTTAAGATGAGACGTTTATTTAATAACAGCTGCACCGCAAAACTCCAGCAGCTGGCAGTTAAAAGCAAACCCCTCCCTTGGATACGGTTACACTCCTAGATATCATCAATCTGTGATTTCAATGCATTCCAGGAGTTATTCTGTGATTAAGTGGTTAAACTTACATTTCTAGTGGACCCGCTTTCCCTCAAACTGCCTTGTCTAATTATACCTCAGTTAAATTTCCTACATTTCCCAGAATAACTTTTGACAGCCTCCAAAGACGGGGTGTGGCCCCGTTGCTTAGGTACAGCTAGCTAGCCAAGTGGTTCATGAATTTTGGCCCCAAAACCTGCAGTCGTTAAAGCCGCTCGCACTCAGATTCTAACTTTGTTGTGGCTGCTTTGGACTGCGGTCTATTTCCTGCTCCTCTGGGTGCAGCGCCAGATCACTCCACCTCCTCTACACTGGTTGTTTTTATCATTAACATGTGATCCATTCTCGTGAACGTGATATTAATGGTTATCGATATAATAATACATTTTCTGAGCAGCGTGCCTGAAGGTTATAAGAGTTGATGTTACTTTTTTAAATGATCTCTCTTTTAAATACACCAAATGAACTTGGTGTATGTACCTGAGCTCTGCTGCTTGGTATGCACGCAACTTCCCACAACTCCTCCGAGTCTCCCAACCCCCCCCCAGGTCCGGGGCAGATGTTCTCAATACGGAGATCAATGAGGGGTTCATTTCACTGTCTTTGTTCCCTTCTGTTCGCTTCGACAGCCGTACCGCTCGCAATAATTCAAGAAAGTAACACAAATGGCGTGTATAAGGCCATGTGGTTCCCCTGATGCATGAGACTAATCTGGAAATGGAGATGGAGATGGTGAAAGACTGAAAAACAGTCAGAGAGAGGGAGGAAAAGATGTTCAGAGAGCTTCCAAACAAATCCATGTTGCTTACTTTACCTGCATCTGTTTATTCAACATGAACGTATAATGACAAATGCATAAATCCATTCTCTAATGGACGTTTTAGGACGTAAGGATTTTGCAGAAATGTCCTCAGTTTGTAAAAGATCCTCACTCTTGAAGTGAAAAACTCAGATCGGTCCTCACAAAGACAAGGACAGTACAAGACACACACTTCCCTTCACTCACACAGACACCCGATGCTTTTATTATACCGTTTATATAATGTGAATTGATGTGTTTTTCCTGAATCAGCTGATGATAAACTGTTCCACCTTTTCAAACTGTGACCCAAACATTTCTATTTAACCTGTTTCATGTTGAGATTATCGGTTGTGTATGAATTTGACCCTGCACTTCTTCTTATCTACAGTATATCCTTGTGTCTTTGTGCTACTGTGTTATTATTTGCTGTAACGTCTCTGTTCCTAGACTCATTTAAAGTTTCATCTTATCTGATGAAAGATGTGTTCCCACTCTGACATGCTCTGAAGCTCTGTGCATCAGCGCCTGTCGACCTGGGTGTGTGTGCACATGGATGTGTGTGTTGCGTTTGGACCCAAACCTATACATCATCCCCCCCGGTGACGACATCTTCGAGCGCCGGACCGGCTCGAGCCGCCCCCCGGGGGTCAATCTCTTAAATGAGATTTCAGCACCACTGACCCGTGCTCTGGTCCTCTCACCTTTTGCCAGGAGAACAGGAATGACCTCTGACCCCGGGATCTGTGAGCAGCCACCGTCTTCCTCCAAGTGGCGACCCCTCAGCAGCAGCAGACCGTGCCTAAGCCGGGGAGACGGAGTGAGAAGGTGAGGCCTCGGTGTGTGGAGGAGACCACAGAGGTGTAAAATGAAGAGCGCACTTCCAAAAGGAAATGTCATTTTAGAAAAAGGGAAACCTTCTCCTACAACAAATATTTAAAGTTTCTTAATTCTTACATTAAACTAAACTAAAAACTAGACTACGACTGGATCCTGTGATCTTATAACAGGTATTGAATGAAGAACTTAAAGGGTGCGGACGACGTTGAACTGAAGCAGTTATATCGCTCTCTTCAAAGCCACCAGACTCCATTCATAAAAACAGTCATTTTAAAGATGAGATTGAACTTTAAAAACTAATGGTACATTTATAAAACCAAGCAAGGAATGGCTGTTATACTATAAGGTTATTAATCCCCCTGTTGGCCTTCTCTTACAGTCTTCAGAGCCTCCTGTTACAGCTACTACAAAAGGTAAGAGTACAATGTTTGTCTAGTAGTGCAAAGGGACATTATACCGTACATATACACCAGCAAACACAACAGCTACCCCTCTACGTCATGCTGATATAATGGAAAGATACACACTAATACACAACCACATTTTCTATCTACTTATATCTCAAACAATTCACAGTAAAGTCAGACATTTCTACTCACAAGTGCCACCATTTGTTCCTGTTTGATCAGCTGCAGCGGAGTTTGCATTGAGCCGAACGTACGGTAACATAGTTTAGTTCAAAACAGGTTACAGCTTGTTTCAGTGCGTTAGATATGTTAAAGGCTCCAAGGCGGATAATGCAGAAGAGCATACAGTATTTCCCAGAGGCCGGCCTTAGCCTACATACTGTACTGTATGCATGCGAGTACAAGACACACACACACACGCACAGATATACTGTATATAACAGCCTTTAATGTGCATATGCGCAGTTGTGTGTTTCTTTCTCCCTGACATCTTGCAAGTGCTGTATGTATGTCATTAATTGAGTCTCCAGCTCCCTGGAGTGGTTAGCTCTACTTGCACTGGGAAGATAGAGGGGGAGATGCTCTTTGTGTGTGTGTCGGTGTGTGTACGTTACACACATGCACACACACACACACAAGCCCTGATCGCCTGATGATTATGCTTGATCAGTGTCAAACACAAACTACTGCAGCGGGTGCTTTGAAAAGGAATATATTGTGTACTCAGGCTTTTTTCAGACCCTTAGTGGTGTTTTTACTTAGCACGGTGATTTATCCAATTCACCCAGATCTGAGAAATATTATCTTTTTGTTGTTTTTCTCTGGCGATACAAGCAACACAGACTGATTTTTAAGAAGAAAATAAAAAAATCAAAGTACAAGGAGGACAAAAACAAACACCTCTGGTGTTTTATTCAGAGGGAAAAGATCAAATCAAATCTTGTTCGCGGAGAGGTAGAAGGCAGACAATAAAACAAGTACAATCACAGCGTACTCCACCTGGGAGACGTAAGCTGATAAGACCAGACGGGGAGTCAATACCTGGTTATAGAGCAATAAAAGCTCAATCATCAGTGCAAAATAAAAGTGCATAGAAGATACACAAGGAGCCGTATTAGTTCATTTGTCAATTAAGCCATAAATGATGGCTTTTACTTCTTAGATCAGGTACTGTGAAGCTCACTGGAGCAGCAGTAATAGTTCTTAGAAGGGAAACAGTCTCATTGATGTAGTTAAACGTCAGTGGGTGGAGTCTCTAACTGGTAAACCTCCATCCATCAGTTTTGTGCTCTAAGTGAGGTAGCCCTGACGTCCTCTCTGAGGCATTCCCAAACCAGATGGGATATGTGATTCCTCCAGTGTGTTGTGGGTCTCTTCCCAGTTGGACTTTTCCCAAACACCTCCACAGGGAGGCTTCCAGGAAGCATCCGGATCAGATGCCGAACCACCTCGACTGGCTCCTTTCAACATGAATGAGCTCCCAGGTTCCTCCCGGATGTCCGAGCTCCACGGCCTCTAGACTTTCGCTGACTCTCTGCAGCCCGGTCGCACCAAAAGGCGTGTGAATGACATGATAACGTGCAAGGCAAAAGCGTGTATAAGAACGCCCTTCTTGCTTTTGGCGTGTCTTTTCACGCCATGTAGTCTGCACTGACTGCAACGTAATGATGTTCTTGTCATCGTCTCGTCTTAGTCATGAAAAGAAATGTTGTTGATGAACATATTTCATATTTCCGTGGAGTTCTACGAGAAAGTGGGGAATGACATGAGCTTTCTTTTCTACTTGCAACTTTCTTAACTCCAGTTTGCACTTTCTGTCAATTGTGCATTGACATGTGTATCTTCCGGTTGGTTTAAGAGAAGGGAAAGAGACAAATGAGAGCTAGTTTCATTTGTTTTGCAGGGGCATTGAAGCCAGGCGGGGCCCAATCAGGGGAGTGTTCCTCGTGGCGGGGCGGCCTCCACCGCTGAGCTGAATGTGATAGTTGTAAATATTTGTATCTCAGCGGTGGACGAACAGCTCTGAGGTCAGTCGTCTGGAATCCCCTGGTTGTTTGGAGACAACTGTTGTTACAGTTGGGCTTTTTTGGGTAAAAGAAGGAGGCATGAGAGAGACAGTGAGAGTGTTAGACTCCCAGAGGGAGAAAGACGAGCACTAACACTAAAACAGAAGAAGAGAGAGCAAAAGAAGTGTGAAGTCGGTTGTCTGCAACGGCTCTGTTATACGCTGAGTCAGTTATTCTACCACAAATCAATTTGATTTAAAACCAAATTCCTCAAAAACCTGAAAAAGCAAAGTTCATAAGACATAAACTGAGATCTGACGAGCATCACTTTGTGTGCATCCATCCACTTTTGACATATCCCTAGATGTTTTCCTTACCTTCGAATGGGTTGTTTATATCTGTCTTCTTCACGGAGCCGGCCGCCATGTAGCTACAGCATCCCACTGGAGTTTGCAGGCCTGCATATAGTAACAACATACAGATGAATTGGCAAGAACTCATATAGTTACATGCGTGTACTCCCTTCATATAAATCTTCTGAAGCTGCTGACCCTAACAGGATCTTGTATCTGAATTTAGTGAGGAGTTTCAGAGTCTCACGATGGTCTAAATGCTGTTTCTACCCAGACAAGAGTGAAATTCATGAGAAAACAGCGTTTTTGATGTCCTCCTAATGACTCCAGTGTGCTTTTATGATCATAAGGTGAGCCAAGGCTGAGACCTATGAAAGAAATCACCTCTACTGTCTCTCCCCCGCTCGTAGAGGATGCAGCTGTAGCCGGGCCGTTTGATGAAAACGAATCAGTGCGACTAGTTCTGCCTTGTAGGGATGGAGGAGTGAGCGACATTAGCGGGGGTGTCATGTTTGATTGGGGTTTATTAGCGCCGCCTGTATTGTTCCTGTTCGTCAACAGACTCCCAGGTAATGTGGTGATAATCGTTGCGGAAGCCTCCATCTGCTCATTTGGGGGAGGGGGGTGGGGAGCTGCCCTCGTTTCAAATCCATTTTCCCAGGTGCTGATGGGAGGCCGCGGGGTGGAGGGGGTGGATGTAGGTAGGGGAGGAGGGAGCGGTGTAGAGCGCTCTGTTTCATTTACCCAGGAGTGTCGGCGCTCAGCAACCAGGTTGTCTCTGCTTGTACCGGCTAATGGTTCAAACCCAGCTGGCTTCAATTGGGAGCCGGGCTCTTGAGTAATACATTTTGCACTTTGGCTCGCTACCAAGTGTACGGCATTTCGGTGCTGCACGCTACGCTGGGTTTATCGCTCAGGTGTTTGGAACGAGCGCCATAAAATCCATAAACAACCCGGTCGTTGCGGCTCCGGGATGTCATTTGAGGCGTCGGGGTCAAGGTGCGGCGCATCGAGGAGCCAGCCAGCCAGCCAGCGGTGAAGAGGGCCGTCTCCGGCTTGACTGTTTGTGAGAGGCAATTCTCTACGCTTGTAATTACACGTCTTTAATTGATAACGCGGAAAAACGGCATTGATTTGGTGTCAGCCGAAGGAGCGCGGCGGCCTGGCCTCTAATTACTTCTCAGTTCTGCAATGTCAGGTTCGGTTTCTGCCGTCGCGTCTGCGGCGAGGATGCAGCCGATGTGATCACACCTGAGCGGTTTGCTCTTCTGTCCACTGTATTTAACTGACGTAGAGATAATAATAAGAAAAGCAGTAATGTATGCAGCTGCACGTTGGAGATTTACAGGAATTCAGGGTGATCTAGTGAGTACAAGCCAAATGAAATCATCTGTTTGCTGAAGGCTTGTTGAGTAAAATGCAGCTTTTACCTCTCTGTGGAGGAGCGAATGGCAGTTTTGCATAATATTTTTGTCTCTTAAGTCTAATTTGATCCACAACAATAAAGAAATGAGCTTCAAACAGATGCTGGGGCTTCAATCATTTTGCTAAAATAGTGCTTAGTTTGTGGGAATTCCTGCAAAGATCCAAATGATGGTGGTGAGGAACACTTTGTGACCTCTTCCTGTCAACTTGTTTGGAGTTGTGTTGTAGAGCCCAGACAGAAGGATGTAGAAAGGAGTAAAGCAAACAAACAGATGACAAGAACAGGAAGTGGACCAGGCTTGGTGTGTTGATCCCCCTCTTCCCTCCCGCTCCACAGCCTTTTAGTCCAGCTATCACTGTAAATTTCCTCTCGGGCTAAATCGAGGCGAGAGGAACTGGAGGCTTGTTACCCGATTCTGCATAATGCCGGTAATTCTGGAAGTGTATGAGAGCACCGTCGCCGAGGTGATGACAGAGTCGGACCAACTGGCGTCTCGTGGGACTTCCTGAACAGCTAAATAGTTTTAAGGTGGAGGAGAAGCAGAGTTTTTAAAGCTTTTAATATCCTGGGAAATTCAGCTGAGCTCCTTGCTGGGTTTTTTCTCGGCGTGTTGTGAGGTTGAGTTGAGGAGTTCAGGGTTCAGTACCATGTTTACATTGAAGCTTTGACCTTTTGTACTTCTCTTAACTTTCAACTACCTTCGTTTGCTTTTGGTGGAGCTTTCAGCATATCAGCTAGTTTGGGGATTAAAACCATTAACTTGGAAGTGACAATTAAAAGCCTTAGTTTGTGACTAAATGAGAAAGTTAGAAACCTTTTTAATAAAACCTTTTATGCAAATTCGTTTTAACGCCACTAATTTCTTTAACGTTATAACACAACTTGTGATCTTTAGGTTGTAGTGGGCTCAGTTTTACAGCTAGAGTGAAGATACTGGTATCATATGAAACTAGACAACCTAATGAATCCATCGGTACCAACCAGGTCATACTAGCTTTTTGGGAAGGAGCTCCAAAGTTGGGTTAAATTTTGGCGAGGAAAAACTGGCAAAGGGGTCCCTTGACCTCTGACTTCAAGATATGTGAATGAAAATAGGTAAATATATACATACATTTGCATAAAGCAGCATATTTGCCCACTCCCATGTTAATAAGAGTATTAAATACCTGACAAATCTCCTTTTTAAGGTACAGTCATGCGATTAATCGTAATTAAATATTTGAATTGATTGACAGCCCAACTAAAAACACAAGTCTTCACGTACTGTAGGACCCCACTGCTTGAAGAAAATAGGTCCGTCGTTCAATGTTTTTCTGAGCTAATGAAGCAAAAATAAACAACATTTGAAAGATGACTAGAAAACACAACTCCTGGCTTCAAAATCTGATGAAAATGTTCGTAATTTATACACCTTGGGAGTGAAAACAAGAATCTAGCATCTCCAACAATATCTAATACGTCACGAGACAAGACTCCAAATACTGCTTGGTCTACGGCAGTTCATGTTAACATTACATACTGTAAGTGTTATCTGAAATCAACAAAAATGTGCCCTAAAGAAAGCCGAACAAAAGCCTTTTGTGCATTTGTATTTGTGTGAATACATTAATGTGTATTTTTATGCCACTTACCGTTTTCAATCCGCGAGTGTCTGCGTCTGCGCGAGCACGCTAATAGAGAGATCCCGTCTGTGCTTGACACAAACAACGACGCTTAAAAGCAATTTAATGTGGTTTTAATTAGATTTTAATTGCATTACCTGATCTTAACGGACCTCAAGAGGGAAGCAGGATGACGCGGTAATGTTCATGTTGTTGTTTTTGTTTAATTTTCCTGTAATCTGCATTAACGTGATGCTTAGGAGATGTGAAAGAAGAGCTGTACCGTCCTCTGCAGAGAGTTATCATTCAAGGAAGAGTGTGTGTTTAAATGAATGGCCGTGACACATAGAAACAGTGTGTGTGCATATATGTGAGAGAGATAAACCACTAATAGGTGGAGGTTATAAAGGATGGGAAGTGTGTTTGTGATGGACACATGCAGGAAACAAGTAGCTGAGACAACTTTACATTTCCAGCCGGTGTGTGTGTGTGTGTTGTGAAGGAGTGTAAGTGTGTGTGTGTGTGTTGTGAAGGAGTGTAAGTGTGTGTTTGTGTGTGTGATCTGTCGGCCTGTAGATGGAGCTGCACTCTACACTTCTCATCCTCCATCTGCACACAATGAATGCATTGTTTTACCCCCCAACCCCTCCCGTAACGCCCCCTCTGACACACACTCCTCTCTCTCCTCCAACAGATTTGGTATTTATGTTAATGTACACCTCTGTGGATCTCTTGCCTCCCAGTGGTTAGATACCCTGTTGATATGTGGCTTTGCCTGTGCGTTATGTGTGTGTTGTGGGTGGATGTGAGCTAAAGAGGGAAGCTGGAGGGGCTGAGGAGGGTTTAGGGAGTCAAAGGACGATTCCTGAGACTTTTCCTCCCCTCCAGAAACCAGAGAGAGAGAGGAGGGCAAGAAGGAGAAAAAAAATCCTGGCACTAGATGGACAACCGAGCCGTCAATAAAAAGCTTTAATGCCGTCTTTCTGAGGCAGGCAGGATTTGGGAAAATGAACTTAACGAGGCTGCAGAGCAGTTATGAAGTGCTTGATGATGTGAGCCTGCACACTCAGCACGACCAGGGACCAAACGTATCTGCAAAGGCACACAATGAAAATATTAGGCCTAGGGCTGCACACTCTTAGTCGATCAGTCGACTAAGAATTCTTCTGTTTTTGACTTATTTCCAAGACACTTATAAGCACATCTCTGGTAAACACCAGATTTAAAGTGGTGCTTTTGCGTGAGTCTTCATGGAGAAAGTCAGCTTTACAGATCTGTCGATTAAATCAGTGATTCCCAACCTATTTTATAAAAGAAATTACAAATTCTCAAACAAAATCTTCAATTTGAATTAGGTGATTAAGTGTTTTAAATGATTAAGTCCTGTTTTAATTAAATCAACTTCCTTTAATGGATATAACTCGTCAGTTCAGTCAACAAATGTTGTTTTTGAAAGGCTAAACGCCAACAAATATGGACTGAAGCTGATCAATTCATCAGATAAAAATAAGTTGTGATTTGGGAACTATCATATCGTTGTCCAACGAATCGATATAATATGGTATCGTGATGAAAGTTGTGATTTACACCCTTAATAATTGGATAAAATCGCTCAGACGTCTTTAAGCAAACCACCTTTTTTCTTTTAGTTATCTGTAATATTGTGCTTTTTGCTCCACTATTTATCTGATAGCTTTAGTTACTAGTTACTTTTACAGATTCGGATTAACAATACAAAATATAATCACTAAATATTATATTATTATGTTAGTAAGGGAATATCACAAGCTATCCATCAGTATTTTAAATAACTGGTACTTTAAGTATATGATGCTAATACTTTTGTACTTTTACTTAAGTAACATTTCAATGCCGGTATTTCTACACTGGCGTATTACTACTTTAACTTAAGTAAAGTATCTGCGTACTTCTTCCACCTCTGTTTTTAGGATATTAACATGACTCAGAGTATTAAAAAAGCTGCGGTGGTAATTCTCGCCACTCAAACGGTGTGTGAAATAGAGCTACAGTCTGGTCATTGTTGATCCCCACCTCTAATAGAATAATCAATCTTGCTTTTGGCAAGTGTGTGGGATTAATTATTAAACATTTAGCAGCTTTAAGAACAGCGCCGCCCGCCGCACGCTCCTCTACCTGCCTCGGAAACGGAAGAAACCGCTCAACCCCGGCGTGAATTGATTATCTCCACGCTTATCTGCTGACAACAACCACCACCCCTCCATCCCTCTGTATCCCTCCACCTTTAAAACAATAGTATCTTTCCAGTTTGTCAGTCACAGATTTATTTCATGTAGAACACTCACAGAAGGAGGATTAACGGTATCTACTTATACGCTTGTGATAAACTCTTATCTCCTGCTTTCCCCTGAGCACTCTGTGGGTGCACGTTGACCTGTTTTCCTCTCCTTCTTTTTTCTTCCTCTGCCTATGTACCTCAGCGATTTAATCGTTTAACCATGTATAATCTGGGCCCTCTCCCAATTTGTTAAATCCTCTTGCAGTGGGCACGTTCCTCTTGCAGGAAGACCTGCAGGAAGTTTATATATGTTGTAAGGTGAGCGGGAGGTGAGGCAGTAATGGATGGATTTTATAGAGAAATTAGTTTGAAAGGACAAACACACTGAGAATGAACTGCGGCGTGATTAGGCACCGGTTTATAAATGTGTCAGCGCGGAGAGTTTGTAGCAGGTACAGTACATCACAATACAAATATGACAAGAGGTCGAGGAGAGGATATAAACATGGCCTGTTTATATATGTGTGAATATCTGCTCATACTGTACGCACGTGTTTACATCTAGCAGGTAAACTTTAGGCAGCTGCAGCATCCTGTATGCTCAGCGGAGGTTTACACAGCATAAACGCATCACTTCCTCCTCATTTAGCGTGATGTAAACCGACCGTATACCCACCAGGACACCAGCCTCCATCCTGTAAAAGCAGGAAAAGTGACGTTACCTTTGGCCCGGCGCTCTCTGGGTGGCACTGCCACGGGGATTAGCCCGATGACAGTTTGTATCCATTAGGATGATGCGCGGCCGTAATGTAAAGTGTCCACATCCTCTCTTGGGCTCTTAAAAGGGCATTTTTTTTCTTCTGTCACAGCTTCACCTGGGTGAAGTAGTTTGAAGTCTTTCTAAATATTCAGAGCGTTTGCTTACTTCTGCGTAGAGTGGGTGGTTGTGCAGTTCCAGGAGAATAACGCTGTCATGTAGAGTTACAGACCATTTACTTCTGTTTACGTCTCATTTACATTTCCTGCAGTGTGTTTTTTTTTTTGCATTGCTTGCTGTATGTAATTAGATTTTTTAACGTATACATGTTTTTGTCTTTTTGTAAGCTAAAAAAATCACCATGCAATACCTAACCAATGGAAAGGAACGTGAGGAAAAGTTCTCTGTAGACAGCTGGAGCTAAACAAACAAAAAACAAGCCTTGTATTTAGACAACACATACCTTCACTCCTCCTGAAACCTTTAGGACTGTTCCCAAAATGATCAGTATTGGTGTTTCCTAATCTTCCCAGTTGAGATCTAGTTGAGTTTAGTTAATTAAAACACTTCAGTAAATTCAAAGGTCCAATGTAAAATCAATCACCTCGACCTTAACACCTTTACTTCTCACTGCTCTATAACAGTGGTTCCCAACCTTTTTGTTGCTTGTGGCTGTTGCAAAGTGAAGCAATGTTTGCTCCCAACTAGAGCTGCAAAGATTAATCGATTAGTTGTCTATAACTATTAAATTAATCTGCAACAATTTTGATAATCAATTAATCAGTAAAAAATCTAAATTCTCTGATTCCAGCTTCTTAAATGTGAATATTTTCTGGTGTCTTTACTCCTCTATGACGGTAAACTGAATATCTTTGAGTTGTGGACAAAACAAGACATTTGAGGACGTCATCTTGGGCATTTTTTACCATTTTATAGAGCAAACATCTAATCGATTAATCGAGAAAATCATAGACGGATTAATCGAAAATGAAAATAATCTTTAATTGCAGCCCTACTCCTGAGCCTTTCTCATTTCATATGTATTTGAAATGATGTTTCCTTATCCGATGGATTCATTTAAATCGTTTTTACAGACCTTAAGAGGTAAAACTATCCTGTTTTTAACAATGAAAAGCAAAGAGTAGATTGGATTAATCGTCCTTCAACCCCTCAGATTTACGTCGTGACTCCACGGGGGTCTTCTTGTAACCTGACACACCAGATGGTTTGTTACACAGAACCATCTGAGAAGCCATCGTTGGAAACTGTTTGGAAAAAGGCAGGCACTTTCAAAACCGGCTCCACGACTGAGTGTACTAGTCTGTATTATTTAGAAGAATCTATTTGCCCGATGTGGTTGAACCACAGAAACATAAAGTAGCACCGTCCTCTTCCAGTTCTTCTACACGGTGAAGCTTCTCCACTCTTCACTTTATGAATAATTTCAGGTATCAAGATTTCAATTTTCTAACTCACTGAGTTTTTGATTATAACAGAAGGCGTAGAGTGAATAGTACATTGTAGGTTTTACTTTGGCAGACCCCTGGAGTCTCACTTTTATATAACACAAATGATCGTACAAGTTTAGTGAAAGAGTTTGCATTATTATTCTGTATTTTCAATGCATTTCTATAGTTTTCTAGATAACCTTTTGACTCTTTTTGTCTGTAGGACTTCTGCGCAGCGTTAGTCCTTTAAAAGCGACTTCATACTTAGAGCTCAGTTTGTACTGAACATATGATAATTGTTGAACCAGTGCCAACTTTAATGCTTAGAAAAATGGGCTTTGACCTCCGAGGGGTCAGTACGGAGACGCTGGAGGAAAACCTGCGTTTATTGTAGTAGTTTGTTTTTCCATCCACAAGACAAACTCCCCAGGAAATCTATGCAAATATATTATAAGAAACACCCTGGATGGAAATATGTAAATATAATATATTCAAAACTA
This sequence comes from Sebastiscus tertius, assembly GCA_916701665.1. Taxonomy (NCBI): domain Eukaryota; kingdom Metazoa; phylum Chordata; class Actinopteri; order Perciformes; family Sebastidae; genus Sebastiscus; species Sebastiscus tertius. The sequence continues at coordinate 23,163 of CAKAOH010028776.1, forward strand.
GGGCTTTAAGTTGAAGCGTTCTCCATATTTACACACCACAGTGAGAAATACACCTCTTCTTAAGAGTGTGGGTAGCAAAGGATGCATGTAACCTCATTCCACATCCGACACTCAGTGACAAATACATAGTTTGGGGCAAATTTCCATTTCATGTTCGACTACACCGCACATCTCAAATTAAGAGCGCAGCATTATCATCGACAAGGAAATACATTGCGTTAATATTCTCGCTTCACAGTTGCCAAAGAATTAGTTCAGATCTTCGCATAAATTAACGGTGGCACAGTTTAAAAATCGGTAGCTCAAGGCCATGCTCTCAGAACAAGGCGGTGAGTGCCGTGCCTTAATTCACCATTTGTTTTGATGTCTGCATTTGAGGAGTTTGTTTCCAGAACGTTATATATGCATTTTCACGGAAGGGAAAAGAGAAATCTCATTACCTGAAGCTCATCATGCTGCATCTCTAGTAATGCAGAGGATCACGTCTGAGGAGCGCTCAACCAAGAACTGAAGTCAGCTGCTAGTTTCTCTTCTTTTTGTGTTATCAATCATCTGCCGGTGTCTCTCCATACAAAGTATTCATAAAATACACTAATTTAAATGACCTTTTACTTACTACAATTTACTTTGTGCTTTCAAGGGGCTGAATGAGAAGAGGTGTCACTTTGTTCCAGTGGCTGGATATCTGATTTATATATTTTAAAGGCAGGCTGGGCGATCTTGAGAAACTATCGAGAGAACACTAGATTCTTAAAACCAAGTTTCCAAATCTTTTCCAATGAAAGTAGCTCGCAGCACGAGCTCCAAAAGTCCCTAAATCTAGCGAGGAAGTGACACTGACAGTCCGTCGCTTCAGGACTCCTTCCAAAGCCACTCCCCCAAAATTATCATTACGAACATAAGCATATCATCATGAACGTGAACGGCAAACGTGGCTATTGTTGGTACTCACAGCTGTCTACGGTGATGAGCAATGAATGTACACAGGTAGACAGGCAGGTTGCTCGTCCAGTCATTACATTCGGGTCGAATTAAATGACTCCACCGGCTTTCTAAAGTCCTGCGACAGCCACAGATACCAGATTTCTTTCAATTTCTTTTATCAGAGCAATTGATGTATTGATTGCTGTCGATAGGTAATGAGAATATCAACTAATATAACAAAAATAACTCTTAAATCTTTCCAAACCCTGCCTTTAATATGTCTTAATATATCTTTAATATAGCAGTACATTTTCAGAGTTAATCCTGTTGATGAAGATGAACAAATACAGGGATTAGGGTTAAATACAGCGACATACATTGTCACAGATTGTGTTTGTTTTTGACGTATCACAAATATGTTAGTAAAGAAGTCTGCGGACATCCGCGTAGACAGGAGGTCGGCTTGGTGGATGGGTCAATCAAACACAGGACTTTCACCCAGGAGATCACTCTTCATGTCCCGTGTGAAACTAAAAGTCAACGTTCACTTATTTTAATTTATTTAGTAGATTAAATAACGTAAGAAACGTTACAGGGTTGCCTCCATCTAGCTGATTCACATCATCTATCCATTCCTGTTATAACAACAGCACTACTCTCTGTGTGTCTAAATAGTGGTTCCTCCTTTTTCTCCATATAAATAAAAAGCCTCCATGTGGTCTGATGGGAAAACCCCCAAACATATATATATATATTTGTCTTCGTTTGGCAGAGCAGTGTTACATCACGCCTTCCCTCCTCACCGTTATGGTGTTTCTATATCTTGATCCGACCTCCACAATCCCTCCGCTGCATGTTGAGTGTTCACCTCAGAGGTGGCTGTAACCCCGTTTTGTATTCGTGGAGACTCTCCTCAGCTGCGGTGCCAGGTGCACGGCTTTAGCGCTGCAGTGTCTCAGTGATGATTTAGTGGGGATAAAGAGCTCTGGGGCCTCGAGGGCTCCGGTGTGACACCTCTATCTGAGCCACAGAGTTAGTCTGCTCAGAGGCAGGACGGGACTCTCTGCACAAAGTAGACATGAATATATTTAATTTTGAGCTTATCTATGAATGAGACAATTTATTTTACAGCAGTAACTGTCGGGCAATGGGGGGAACGTGGAAGTGCTAAAGCAGCAGCATCAAAATTAGAGATATAGACCTGACTTTGGAGCAACAAAATGATTACACAGTTGTTCTTTAGATGCTCGCAGGGCGGATTTTTGAAAATCCATTGGGCTGTTGTTGAATCAGTGTGTCACATGTGGTAAAATAGAGAATACAGGAGAATATTCATTTTTGAATTATTTTTAATTAATTAATAATTAATATTCTTTATTTAATTTTAAATAACACAAATATATATACAATCTTTTAACAGGTAATAATAATAATAATAATAGTAATAATTAATACTTAAATACATGCATAATAATAATAATAATATAATAATAATAATAATAAAATAACAATACTACTACTTCTAATAATAATAATATTTATTATTATTATTATTAATACTACTACTACTACTACTACTACTAATAATAATAATAATAATAATAATAATTAATACTTAAATAAATGCATAATGACAATAAAATAATAACAATACTACTACTACTACTAATAATAATAATAATAATAATACTTAATACTACTACTACTACTACTACCAATAATAATAATAAAAATAATAATAAATACAAAATAAAAAAATAAAAATAATAATGCATTATATGTATAATAATAGTATAACAGTAAATAATAATAATAAAAAATAATGTGCACAACATGAGACTCGTTGCTGTACCTTTAACGTATTTTCCAGGACAGAATATTATATTATATATATTATATTTTCAAATAGTTTAACAACCAGTGTCTTGCTGCAGCATGTCGTTGCAGAGCATTCATGTCAGATATTCCTAAAATTAATCATCAAAATTCAAGAGTTAATATAAATATCTACATTTTACATGACTTTGTATAGTTTATAAAATATATTCAAAAATAAACGGTGACATTTTTCAACAAATTATTATTATTCACCTCAGTTTTAATGTCCATGATGGTGAATTAATATCATTTCTATGTGAGTCAAAGTAAGATTATTCCCTGCACATTGCACTAAACTTTGGCCCTTGGATTTCTTTACTGTTTGGCCGCATGTAGAGCTGATTTTAAGCCCCTCTAGGTGAGAATTGAGTTTTCATTTAGCGTTTGTGTGCCTGTCATGCAGCACTAGTTCCCCCTCATTCACTGTCTGTGTTCAATGTCAAGGGGAAGTGCTCTCTCTGGGGCAGCGCAGAGGTTTCTCTTCCTGTCGCATTGTATTCAGTCCTTGGCGCGACCTGTTCATATTACCGAGCTCAACGTCTCTCTGAATCCATTTCCTGTCCGCTGAAAACCTTGGGTATTGTCGAGTTAGCAAGATGTTTTTAGAGTGTGCGGTGTGATGGGCTGTCAAGGCCTCGCGGTTCATTACTGGAACTGGACGAGACGTCAGGGGACTCATTTTGCTTTCTTACTTTTTATCTGTCCGGTGGAGGTGGATCAAACCTGCCGGGCTTGGAAGCAGTTCAGTCTGAGCTTTAGAAGAGTTTAACACACATCCTGACACAGACCTCCAGGATCAGGAATGTCAACATGATAGGTCATTGTCGTCTTAAGGCGGGGACTGGATATACAGTAGTTCGGGCCAAGTTGGACCGGGCCATGCCAGTTTTTCCTCGCCAAAATTTAGAGTAACTTTGCATTATTTAGCGTCGTTACTGAAAAGCTAACATGACATGGGTGGTACCAATCGATTCCTAGGTTTTGTAGTTTCGTATGAAGCCAGTATTTTCTTCAAGCTTTAAGACTGACGGTACGTGTCCACAGGCTCCGTGCTTTCCACGCTCCCCATTCATTGTCTATGCAAGCAGCCGCGCAATGCATTCTGGTAGCGTGGCGTCGCGATTCGAGAGACTAGGCGTCAAGACGCCCGCTCCTTATTTGCATAAAGTTGAGGTCCTGGCTACTTTATGCAAAATCACGGGCGTCCGACGCGACTCGCCACCTCTCCAAAATCCCGATAATCTTTTAAACTTACTGGTTCCGGTTTGAAAGCTGGGAGCAGCAGCCAACGGCGGGAAAGCGTTCGTCCAATCAGGAGCCGAGTGCCTTGTTTCTAGGGACAGCACACCAAGCGTCCAATGTTGGGAAGCGTCGCGTCCCCTCGCGATAAAAAACGCCCCCGTGGACACGTACCATGAGCCCGCTACAACCTCTGAAAGACAGAATAGTGTCTTTCGGATCGTACAAAGTTTAATAGTTATATAATAAAAGATTGATGCTTAAAGTCTGTGTATCGATACAATTTCGCCACGCAAAATATCACAATATTATGTTGTATTTGATTTATCCCCTGCCCCACCTAATAAACAGTCCAAGTTGCTGGTTGCCGTCCGTGTTTGTTTTGGTACAATAATATGCGACATTTGGCGTTCTCTCAGGATTTGTGGGGCCATTTCCTGGCAGAGCTCCAGTCATTACCGACCAGTCATTCAGAGTTATTATTCTACCACGTTGTGTAATATTTCAGATCTACAGACTGCTATATGTGTAATATTATGCAACTGTTACAACAACATCCTGCATGAATACAGTGACTGCATGACGGCCGTTGCGTCGATGTCAAACCGAGGGATTTCTTAATAGAAAGGTGCTTCCTGTGTGTGTGCGTCTACGCCTCTGTAGGGGTGTTATAAACAGCAGCTACCTGCAAACAGCTCGTAAAACAACATTTTTCACATCATGGTTGTGGAATTATAATTTGGGTTTAAGGTTAAATGTTAAGTAATAAATGGAGTAAATTGAAGATCCTTACATGTACTGAAGAAGCGTGTGTGTGTGTGGTTGCCTGCACCTCTCTGGCCTTCCTGTTGCTGTCAGTGAATAACCAACCGCCAAGCCGACACACCGCGACCAACGTGTCAGGTGCTGTTACATCACACACACACACAGGCACGCACACACATGGATTTGTGCTGTGAAACCGCTACCAAAAAGGTAATCAGCCACAAACCTGATTGCTCCCTTCAGCTGTTTTACACTGACCAGACGCCTCAAATTACACAGTCCAATCTGCTGCAGGTCAGAGAGGCAGACCGGTGGAGGATGGGAGGAAAGAAGGAGAGATGAGGATAGTTTTCTTTCCCGCAAGACACGGGGAAACGGTGGAAAAGAGAGTCAGGATGAAGGGGGAAGAAGAGCACGTCATTTTTATTTATTAGTCCTTCTTGCAAGCTGACACGATGAGACTTTATTCATGAGTCAACTGTCAAAAATGTGTCAAAACATGATTTTCTGAAACATTTATAAACAAAAAAATGCTTATGTTTCGATTGTCTCATACTCATAAGAGTCCTAATACATCAAGTTACATTACAGTAGGGCTCAAACATGATTATTTTCATCGTAGATAAATCTGTTGATTATTTTCTCAATTAAACAATTCGTTTTTTGGTCTATAAAATGTCAAAAAATGGTGAAAAATATCCAAGATGACGTCCTCAAATGTCTTGTTTTGTCCACAACTCAAAGATATTTAGTTTACTGTCATGGAGGAGTAAACAAACCAGAAAATATTCACATTTAAGAAGCTGCAATTAGAGAATTTAATCATGAATTAAACAAATAAAAAGTGTACTCTCACTCGGTGCATGCTAAACTGTTAGCATGCAGCCAGCTATCACTCAACATTATGTCTTTGAAAATGTTAGCATGGAGCATCAGGGCCAGCAGTCTACAGGGGACACATGGGCGATTTCATTGTCTGTTTTCATTTCTTAAGTTGATCAACGAGCCATTCTCGCCCCAAAAAAAGTATTCCTTTTTAATTATCTCAACTTTCCTCCCCAAGCTGTTCGCCTGTCAGCAACTTTAGCTTCAGCCTCACGCTCTGCTGAACATCCCTCCATCCCTCCCCAGCAACTTAGACTCGGCCGAGGCCTCCAACTCCTCTCCGAGGGGGTTGACAGCACTTCGCTTCTCCCTGCCCCGGTCTTGACTGGAGTTAAACTCCCTCCTGGGTTGAATGAGAAAGAATCGGAAAGAAAGAAACTCTAAATAAACAAGCAAAGTTGCAAGAAGTTATGACACGTTCTGGATGCTTCGGTGCACTTCGTAGATTTGTCATTGTTTTTCACTTGAAAATGCAAAACAGCAACTAAACAAAGAAAAGTGTTGTCGCGAATTTAACAAAAAGCAGCAACTTGTTTTTCACAGATTCCTCCTTTTTGTCCACTTTTAGAGATACTCAATGATGAACTTCAACTTCTTAAGGCATCCATGGTTTTCAAATAGGCATCTAAACGTACATCTGTGGTCTTAATAGAAATGTTGAGTGGATTTTTGATCTTTTACCAGAAGAAAAGGTTTAATATCTGCACGGTTAGAAGCTCTATTCTTTGTATTTTAGAGGCACTGAATATAGAAGAGTGTAACTTATCACAGCTTTCATTACACAGTATTTCAGTTTATCCACCAGGCCTCAAAAGGCTTTTATAAACCACTATATGCAATACATTCTCTGGCCCCAAAAAGATGCAATCATTGATATTAAAACATATAAATCGAAACTATCGATGTTATAAAGGATGCAAACATGCACTTGCAAACTCATGCTCTGCAGCCAAACCCTTGGGGATCCCAAGGCTTTGAATTTTGAGGATATGTGTATAAAATGAGGCACAAAATATCTAGAATATTTAGTGTTGTTTTTGAATATTTCAGTCGTTATACCTGTATAGAATATACATAATATTGTCAGGAAGTGTAAAATACAATGACATTAACAACCCAAATGCTACTTAAGGGGAAATCAAAGGGGAAGCTGTATATTAGGGGTTAAGGTATTTTGGACAGTAAACTCTACTTATGCAGATTTCCAAACACCTGCCACTCATTCCTCCCACCTGCTGTGACTTTGTGATATTTTTAGTGTCTTCAGACGTTGTCATCTCCTAATTGCTCCCTTCAAAGGTGTAACTTGTGGGAAGCGGTGCGTTTGGTGGAGCTGAGAGAGGTGGGCTTGATGGGCGGCGTCTCTGTCAAACGGACAGGTTTTTATGTGACGTGAGCTCCGCCTCCGGCCCACGGTTTAACACAGGAAGTTTGATCAGCTTTTTGTCACCGCATCAAGGGGGGGCGGGTGGTTAAGGTGGGGTGTGGTGTAAAATTATAGAAGTGTCACCCCTCTTTCGTCGCTGTTCATTCAGGAGCGATCCTCAATTTGAGCGGTCGGGGCACATTTTCATGCAAATAACGCCGTCGCAATTTTTTCCCCGGCGTTTCCCTAATAGCTTCTTACAAATGATGTGCCATTACAAGGAGGTTTATTTAAACAAATTTAATACGTCTTTAATCAACCCTCGCCGAGCGCCTTTCAAAAGGTCACACGCCACATCAGGACGGGCTCGATATAACCCCCCCCGCCCCTCACATCACAGTATTAGCTCAAGGATGGAGGGGAGGAGGAGGACAAGAGAATTATTTCACGGACAACTCATTTTAAGCAAATCTTTATTTACATTTTTATTCAGTTATTAAATTTTATTTCATCGCGCGACAGAAAGGGCGGGGGCCTCCCTCCTTTCACCTCCACTCTCTCTCTCTCTCACACACACACTCATTTGCTTATGAAGTCATCTAATCTGAGAGCAGGAGGGCGTGCACGAACCTTTAGTGTCACGTCTGACATGGCAGGGCCCTTGATCTTTTGTGGCGTGTGCAGGGAGACGGATACAAAGGCGTGTGCTGCACTTATACTGCACACAATAAATGTATGGAAAAGCTATTTAGCATCATTTACAGGTAGTATATAAAAATACTACTAAACATGACAGTATATGTGCCCTCATTTTAATTAAACAAACTGCACTGCATTTAATTGTTTGCACATTTTATGGATATGTTTTTTTTTTTATGGACAGCATACAAAAAGGTGTTGCAAAAAATATTTTTTTAATCTTCATTTTACCAGGTAAAAGTCTAATTGGGATTGAAATCTCTTCTCACATAAACTGGCTAAGAAAACTGTCACACACAGCACAAAATAATATTAACTTTATGCTGTTTAAATGCACATGCAGGTATTTGAATTTTCAAAAAACATTCAATTAAATTGACAACAAAAACATCAATCAAGAGTGTTATTTTTTTAGATCTTTAAAAAGATTTACATCGATCACAAGTAATAACTTTTTAACAATTTTTAACAAAAGTTATATTTTTTTAACAATTTTAAAGTTATAACTTTTTAACAATTTTAACAAAATTAATAACATTTTAACAATTTTTAACAAGTTATAACTTTTTAACAATTTTAAACGAAAGTCATAACATTTTAACAATTTTTAACAAAAGTTATAACTATTTAACAATTTTAACAAAAGCAATAACATTTTAACAATTTTAAAAAAGTTATAACTTTTTAACAATTTTAACAAAAGTGATAACATTTTCACATTTTTTAACAAAACTTAGAACTTTTTAACAATTTTAAACAAAAGTAATAACATTTTAACAATTAACAAAAGTTATATTTTTTTAACAATTTTAATAAAAGTAATAACATTTTAACAATTTTAACAAAAGTAATAACATTTTAACAATTTTAACAAAAGTTATAACTATTTAACAATTTTTGACAAAAGTAATAACGTTTTAAGTCCTTCTGGGTGGAAGGGGTGAAGTGTTGTCAGCACTGTTGTTACCACCATTACACCGTTGTTGTTAAAGTAAATACAACTTTTCAAGTCAAATCGGATAATTCCGTTTGACTGTCACACTCAGTTGATATTAAATGTTGTGTTGAAACAATAACACCATGTCATTTGTTCCAAACTACACACACGGCTGTCGTTGGAAATGACTCATACTTAACAGATCCCACTGAATCACTTGTCCTTGTACTCTTGCGTTCTCTTCACTCCTGTTCTGTTGTTGTTTCATTACCGCTGCCACACGCGCGACCCCGACCAAAGTCAATAAACAAACCCATTTAAATATGTACGGCAGCCAAAGCCGACACCGTGCTCCTGAGATGGAGATATTTCAATATGCAAGATTGGGAGTGTGTAATATTACCTCGGCGTTATGTGCTGTGACCCAGAAGGTGAACGGCGCCTCTCAGCTCCACCCCCACTGCACTTTGCATATGCAGGCTCAGAGCTATGCTGCATGTGTATTTAACATGCCAGTAAAATATTAACCCTCCTTACCGCACAAACACCAAATCCTCTCTGCACGCGGCTTGTTAACCCAAGGGTGCAGCACATGTTTTCATCAATGTATGCTTTATTTAACTGTCCATATAACTGTGCATTTTACAGTTGGTAAATATGAGAGTCACTCATGTGGAGATGTGTTGTTTGACAGCATCTGAGTCATCTATACTCTATTGAAGTGTAAAGATTCATCTGTGTTTATATTAGCAATGGCATTATAGCATTATACAAACCTCACACCTCAAAATAATCTAATCCCACATGGCTGTTTTGGGGATAAAGTTATTCTGTGTGTGTCGGATCACAGCAGCTGTGCTGAGCAGAGCATCTTAATTTTTTGGGGGGGTTAACCCTTCCCGCGCTAATGCCTTTTTCTCAGGGTGGCATTTACACAAAATGAATTGCTTGCTTAGACACAGCTAACTAAATAAAAGACAGCGGGGGCTGATACTATGAAAAATGGATTTTCATTACTGTTTCATTGATTCTAGTAAATAAGGGCCCCGGGCCTGCACCGCAAAGGCTGCAAAACGGTAATAATTTAATCTAAGGTGACACAGACCAAAATGTATGTGGACAAAAAAATCATCCCTGAATATTAAACAAGGGCCCCGAGACAAGAGAGAGGAGGGGGGGGAAGTGTTTGCGGGCGCATTTAAATGTATGCAGATTGCCGTCCAACCTATTTAAAAACAAGAATTAGGTATTCCTGTCATAAATCACGTTTGCCGCTATGGATATGCCTTGTTATGCCGGTGTTTAACGGAAACCTGAAAGGTTAAAGTACTCGGTGCATTAAATTGTACAAGGATAATTAATACTTTTCTCCTGGCTATTTATAAAATATGGAAAATAGAGTCAGCTGAACTGTGACAACACACTCGTTTGAGGAGGAAGGCAAAATAAAAAAGGAAATGAACACATCCAGGCACATTACACACAGGATATCACAGCATTAAAGAACAAATACCTCCCAGGCTGCACATCGAAAGGCGCTTTTTGTGCTCATCTTGTTATAAACAGGTAAGCGTGTTACAATCGGGGTACTTTAATTCCACTTGTAGACATCTCAATTGACTTTTAGTGCAATTCAATGGATGCTCTGCCCCTGGGGGCGGCAACAACCTGACCAAATAATCTCTGGTTTGTTACAGAGGTTACACCCTCAAGCTAAAATGCTCTCCGACTGCACTGATGTGTGTTTTCCTTGTGTGTGTTCGGTGTCACTAATTAGTGCTTGTTAGCGGTAAACTAGTGCAAACTCCCTAATTTGACAAGTCTATTCCAGAGGTGTTGACCTCTCACTCACACCGGTGGCAGCTCCGTCAAACCTGGCACCTCGGGGAGCGACTTGTCGTGTCTACCTGGCTCCGTCGCACCTTTCCTGACACGCTGTCAAGGTTTGACTCATGCCTTCGAGTGTCAAAATGAGCGCTTTGGAGTGTATCAGGCGGCCACTTTAAAGAGCCAATGTGTGAATGCAAACGGTCGCCGTGTAGTTGTTACGTAAAGAAAAAAACAACAGCGGGTCATTTGGCAAACGGCGGCCCTCCGTGTGAGCAAAAGGCGACTTGACAAGTGTCCGGGCCCATTACGCTGTGTTAGTCTATCCACCGACTTGTGCTCCAGTGGTTATTATGTGCGCCTTTAACATGCGCCGAGACGATCATGTCAAGCCGGGGAGATAATAGCCTCAACATACAAAAGCACAACATCTGGAGCGAGAGGGAAGATTGTGCTGAAGCTCCATTTAATCTGGGTAAAGGTAAAGTTTAATAACCTTGATTATGTGGGTTGCATGCTTGGTGCACAATTGTTCCCACTTTTATCCGCTCCACATCTTTCTATCTCACTGAAGGTGTTCAGGTTTCACTGGAAGAGTCCTGTTAATCCTTCCGCCTCTTGAACTTGATACATGCCTACGATAGCGCCGCTGCTTTCTATGCTCGCCATGCATGCAGGGATTTTGTTCACTTCCCCTAACCGGGTGCGGTGCTTAGTCACTAGTCGACCTCTCAAACCGCGTTCATTATAGCACAGGAGAGAAAAGGGAGGAATCGTTAAACTGATGACGGCACCGCACTCTGAGCAATGTTTCAGTGAACCGTCAAAGCCGCTCAGATCTGTCCCTGTTCACTCCCTCGCCGCAACCACGACTGACCTTTTCCACATTTGCCAACATCTGAGCGCCAGCCTTTGTCTGTATCATTCTGATTAGGCCGACTCGTTATTGGAACGCCGTGTTTAGACTGACACTGATTCCTCCGCCTTCTGCATTCAGGCAGGGGGGAACTAAACGGAAAACATAAAAAGACCAAAGGTGCCAAGCCTAAATCAGGACGCCTAACGAGTAAGGGACCCAGGATACACTGGCTCTGCTCCAGTACACATAAACATATACACAAAATCTCATAAAAATGCATGCACACACAAAAAAAACATATGCATCCATGCATATAGGTACACACACAGTGTGCACACATCTACAGTAGAGTTATGCTACGACTGGGAATTTAAAGTCACTGCACCAGACTCAATCTGCACAGGTGTTTGCATTTATTTTGCCCAATTAGACCTGTCTGACAGCTCCATCATTTTCCTGTTAGTTTTGTTGCATCTGTCTGAGCAGGACGACTTTATCTTGGTTATTAGTACACGCTGATTGGTCATGTAATTACCTCCCTTCACCTTCAACCTGAGCTGACGTCTAATCAGACAGAATATTTCAAATATTTTTGCGTTCAGATTAAATACATCTACTTTAACTGCACACTACTGAAACTTCATGGATTTAAACATCTTCTAAAAGTAAATAATAATGAATAGGTGGACTTAAAAGTCCTTCATTTTTTAGGTATTTCTGAAAAAGAAAAATGAAAAACGTGACATATCTGCAGATTTAAAAAGACACTGCCAATATCTTGTTTCTGCCCTCATTTGTACACTAAGCATGACAATCTGAGTCCTTGAATTTAGCCAAACAAAGCTTGAAAAATCACTGGAAAGTCTGTGAATTTGTTGACTTTCCACACCCAGATGTTACTTCTGCAAAACATGCTCTTCCAGTGTAAATCATGTCAAAACAGTGGAGCCCGTTTCTTTGTGAACACACTCATACTCAGGAGATCATTTCATATTCAGGTCACTCCTTCTGTGTAAAGTATGTTCCTGAAGTTAATAAAATATTTGCCATTTGCTTGCAACAATTAGCACAAGATAAACATAAGCCAAATTGTTCTTGTTTCTGCTAATGGAGCTAGCCTCTGGCCACGCTATAATTATTCCTATTAGCAAATTAAGTCGTTACCTTGCCTCCTTCCTCTTTTTTTATCAAGCAGTGGAAATTACTTGAAAATGAACACAGGGCCGCCGCTGATTTGTCTGTGAATCTTCCGGTGTCCAGATTTCTAAGTGATGGATGCATTTAGAAAACTGCAGGCTGCACACGCTCCATTTAGGTATTAGAGACAGTTGAGAGGTGTATTCACAAAACATCACATAAACCTGATGTAAAGCGTTTATTACACTTTACACATACTGTACCAGAGCTGCTTTTGAGTCTTCCACATCAAGTCTAATTAATGAATCAAGAAAATAATGGTAGGTTGTAGCCTTACACACAATTATTATTTAAGATTGATCAACATAATCTTCAGTAATTTAAGACCACCAAACAAACTCTATGTTCCAAAGTTCATGACTAAGTCTAAACATGTTGTGTCCTAAATGAAGGCCACATTGGTGGTCATGATCCATGAGGACAGAGCCCCCAAAACGTCAGACACGTAGTCCAACGTGGAGTCTAATTTCTTTTGTGGTTTGTGGTGTAATTGCATAAGAAAGGAGCCCAAACTCCCTCCCAGGCCCCAGGTATCCTCTTATGTTACAACCGATGGGAAGTCTACCAACCACAAGCCTTATATTGGGCAACTCCAGCGCGTACAACGGGACATCACACCTTCCTCAAAACGGTTGTATCTATTCAAAGCTGTGGTGGAAACACCTTTTCTTGATTTACATGACATATTCAGCACTTAGACGAACGTAACAAAAGGTTCAGCTTCCCCCTTCTCTGAATGTGGTAGATGTTACTGTTAAATGTGTGCACTCAGGCATGTTTAGCAGGTATTATGACTTAGTGAGTCACTTTACAGCCAGATATGATCTCAGTTGTTGGATCGTTTTTGCATGTAAAAGCCTTGAAATCTGTAACAAATCTGTTTTGTAGATTAATCTCTGAATACTCACTTAGCAGCCCATCAGAATGCTGAAGTGAGTTTTTAATTTAAAGCTCTTAAATGTGTTTCATACAGGTTCATGTTTACACTGATTCACATGATAATAGCCCTACCATCCTTGATACTGTAAACCTAATGACACATCTTGAGCCACTTTACAAACTCAATCCTTTGGACCTTTAATTGTTGTGTCCAGTAAGTGTCCAGTTTCTATGACGTAATAACCACTGACAGTATGTGTTCTTTGAAAGCATGACACCACCTGGGGTTGTACTCTCTGCAGAGCCCACTTACTGTATATTGATTCACTCCTCATACCACAAATCAGCGTAAGAATCACCGGAGCTGGAGCTCCTGATTCGACACGGATAAGAGTTTTTATGAGAAGCTTCCTTGTGTATCTAGGGCACCGATGATGGTCAAAGACACGGAGGGGGGAAAAAAGATACTATGCTTTTTCATCTGCGTGATTCAAAAGGCCTGTGTGATGAAATTTTAAAAGTAATTTCTCATGTACATATTAAACCGGCTTCAGAACATTCAGTCTTTTTCCACAATGACGCTGCCACTATACCACTACTGCCTGCTAATGATTAATTGACTTGCCCCTTTGCTGCAAAACAATCGCTTTGTCTGTTGTCTGGATGTGTGCTCTAATTGGTGATTGGCAGCTGAAGGACATCAAGATAGAATATATGTGATTATAATGAAAAGGAGGATGTACAACGGCGTGTAGTACAGCAGATGCAAAATTGATGTTGTAGTGTGGTGACATGCAAAAACCAAGAGAAGTGCTGCTTAAAGATGGTCAACATTTGTTTTCTCCTGAGGCCAGCGTCATTTTGTATTCTTTGCAATATTATTCATATTTACACTATAAGCTTATATTACAAACGCCAGCAGCGGGACGTGTTGAGCATCTATTCTGCGCCGAGTGCTGCACGTTTTGCTTTTTTTCTGGCTGCTAAGAATTGAAAAATGTTCAACTTTGGATAAAATGCTGTCACTTTATATGCAGCCGTCCAATCACAGATACAAATACCACGAAAGTAGCCTACTCCTTCAACCGGGCTCCGTCCAACTTCAGCTCTTGAACCAAACAATCGTAGCCTACTTGCCGAGAAAAAACTATTTGGTGGACAAACATCTTTGCATGTTGGAATATAACGCAAGTTTAATAGGATCTCGAAGTGCACTCGGAGAGCGCCAAAGCAGGTTTCATGGTCGCTGCGAATCCATCGTGGACTTTTGGAGTAATCATCCAAACAGACAAACCAACGCCGGTGAAATCATAACCTTTGGCCTTGGCGGAGGTAATACAAATGGTGAGTAATCATCAACAGTAATCAATGAATACAGACAAACAGACAGTCTCCTAACACATGTAGCCTATTAAATGCATAATATTCATTATTTAAAGGTAAAGCAAGCATTATTTATTATGTATTATGTATATATTATATTGTTATTCTGGAAATTATATTAAAACAAGTAGCCCTCTATATTACTCTTTACCCTTCAGGTAGCGCTCAGTCTCAAAAAGGTTGGTGACCCCTGGTTTAAATGGAATAGTGTCGTTTCCTCCACTATTAGGTGTCTCCTCTGTTGTTCAGTCTCCCCTGGTTTGACTAAGGTTAGTGTCACATTTGATGCTGTTGGATGACCTGACTCTAGTTGGGAAATCACCCAAATGCTCATACATTTTGGCTGCAGCTGGCAGGTTTGCCAGCCTTTCCAGCTGCTTTGGCAGAGCACTAACCATCATTTGGACGGGCCGCTCTAAATCTAGTTGGCTTGAGGAATAGCAGAAGGGGTTGGTGAACTCTGGAAATGGCCAGTTACTGTTTGGAAAGGTGAGCCTCCTGCCCCGCTCCTGAACGGAACAGCTTTATGTGTGTTTTGTAAATTTGCCCCGAGTCAGTTAGACGACTTTTGAGGTTGTTTGTTTCAGATAAAGTGTGTTGATTGCTGGGCTGTGTCATTATGACACAGTGGACTTCAAATCCTTGGCCCAGAGACCTCCAGTGGTCTACGGTGAGATGCTATGGTCTTTGTGAGCTGGATATTGAAACATTCGACAGTGGGAGTTGATAGAACATGTAGAGGGAGGCAGTTCCACAAGTTTGGCCCGGTCTTTACGCCACAAAACGACTATCTGGGATTGAAATCAACAGTTTATCAGATGACCTCAGTGTCCTAGGAGAGACAACGGGGATGTAAAAGGTCACTCAGCTCTTAATTTCAGTGGTAACCAGTGAAATGACGTTAAAATTGGAGTAATATGGCATGATTTTTTTAGATTTTGTTAGCAGCCGTGCATCCGCTTTTTGCACCAGCTGAAGATGTGACGGAGTAGTTTGTCTGATTCCAACATATAGTGCGTTGCAATAAGGTGAGAATAAATAAAAGCATGGATTATAGTCTTGAAATATCTAAAAGAAAACATGTGCTTGACTTTTCTTAAAACTTTAGATGTTTAAAAGGTGACTTAACAACAGCATTTTATAAGATCAGGGTTGATTGTTAACTGTTGTTTGTAGCTAGATGTGTCAATCATACATGACATCATACCACTTGTTTTAACTTTATCTAAGTATGATTTCTCTTGTGTTCACACTAGTTAGAAAACGTGAAGAAACAATTCAGTACGTGTGTGTCCTCACACTCTTAATCTCCTGTGTTTTGGTGCTGTTTCCTGTTGCTTCAGATTGTTTTCACTCCTAACAAACCCCTCTGCAGTTTGCTTTTAAGAGGAGAAAGATCCATATTTTCTGGTGCCGTTCTGTTCTAGTTATCACCTGGCCAAACAAACAGAACCAAAGCATAAAGTGCTCGTGTGAGCAGGCCCTGAGTGGCTAACGTGTATCTTTCCACTGATATTACGATGACAGAGTGGACCGCAGATGCATAAAACCTGGCTCCAGTCCCACATTAACATCGCCTGTCCGCTGATAGATGGTCTCTGGCTGCATGTGCAATGCGTTACGAGGCCTCCCGCCGTTGGTGGAAAGACACCTGCGTGATTGATGCACGCTATTTAGCAGCGGGAACGAACAAGTGCACCTCCGCTCCAGGGAGTGTTCGCCAGCACCTTGTACCGGACAGCTGTGGGTGGCCAGAGGGAGACGGAGAGAGTGAGGGATAGGGAGTGGAAGAAAAGGGTGAAATGAAAGAGAAAAGGTAACAACATGAGGGAGAAGGAAGAGAGCAGAAAGAGGAAGATGAAATGAAAGAGAGAAAAAGTGGATGTGTGAGAAAAAGAGCAGGCGACCTACATCTGTTACTCATTATCCTCCTGGCCCCCTCTCTGGTAATCGCTCCATCTGACATAACTCACAGCAGACCTCACTTTGACTACAGATGGGAGTCGATGGCAGGGGGGTAAAAGTTATTCAAGGCAAAGATACGAGAGATACGACTGATCTCTCTCACACCAAACACAAAGAAATAAGCCCCCGAAGTATTGTGCCATTAGAGGGGAATTCCACTTCCATCCAACCTGGGACTTTTTTGTCCCAATGTTGGACATCTTTCCAATCAGTGATAATTACATTCTACTCAGCAAGTTAATTGCTGAGATCTGGCAATGCCGCAACATTGCTAAACACAAGTGTGACTGGGCAGGAAACACGAGCAGCCAGATGATCAGACAGGTTGTAAATAAACCCCCGAGTTGGCCAAATTCATTAAGAAGTGGAAAAAGTTAACAGTTTCAGAGAAGGATTACTACTAATGGATTATTACCACTTCAGTTTTACCTCCTGATAAAGGGGTTCAGATAACTGTTGGCTTGTTTACCTCATCAACTGATCTCTTTTGGTTACACTTAATAAAATAACTACTAGTAATGTTTAATTAACCATCAATTTATCATTTAGAAATGATGATTATCATAAAGTATTACCGTGATTTCTCAACCCTGATACATACACGCATATATCTCATTACTTTGTCGAATACAATGTCATCACAAACCAAAGAAATGATGACCAAAGTTCCTCCACTCGTCCACTCTGACCTCGACCTCTAACACCTCTCTGAACAATTATAAACTTCCTCAAACGAAGGGTGTCCCAAGAAATAAGAAATTACATGTATGTAAATGCGAGCAGGCAAAGAGTGTGTTATTATAATCAGATTCTCCTCAGAATCTCGCAGGTCATTGAATTCTTGAGGATGTGCCGAGGCTGTTGAGGCCTCTGCCTGCACTTAATCACGATGTCTTGAAATGAGATCCGTAGTCGCCGCGAGGAGCCCCCCGGGGGCCGGCGGCGCACTCGTAGTCTCGGGAAGGTCAGGCCCCTATTGTGCTCCTCGATGGCCAAGTGCTCTTTTTTAATCACGGAGCCGCTCTCGCTCGGAGTATTGCAATCATGCGGACGCCAGAGTCCTGTTGTCGGAGCGGCTGACCGTAATATGCAAGGTGTTTTTGGTGTAATTTAAATATGCTGACACGGTGGGAGCAGGTGTAACATTTGGCAGGTTAGAGCAGCTTTCAGCACCTGTGACATGACTTCATTCTACCGTTTGCACCCAAATATCTCAGCTTTCACAACTTCCAAGGACACATTGATGTAGAAAACCTTCATTTGATAGATGCAAAATATTGAAATGTCCTTTAAATGCCTCGTTCTAGGGCCGCCTCCTCAAAATCGTATGAGTGTTAGTCGACTAAATGCTGTTACTCACCAGTGCGATGCGAAAAATGTGGTGTATTATTGAATTATTGGTGTTGCCGTGTTTCATTTTTGTAATAACTTTCCTCCTAAATAGTGCCGTGTCGACTCCACACAACAAAAACCTGTCCAAACCGAGGAATGGAAGGTAGTACTTTGATCAAAACAGCTAAAGTTTCTTGATCCTGCTTGTGATCTAGCCTATTAGTCTCTTCTGAAAAGCTCAAATCAGCCTTAAATATACTTTGTATATTCTGTTTTTGTGTTACTGGAACTGAGAAGCAAAGGCACCAATTAAGATCAATGAGTTTCTTGTGTATACAGAGGGGTACAGTCTCTGTTAAAACTTTGCTTTGTAACATCCTGGCGTTTTCATCCTAACTTAGGAGACAAAGGCGGTGTCCTGCAATTGTATAATTCAACAATTAGTGGTCCACACGTACTAATACACACCCAAATGGGAGGCCGATTTGAGATGATTAGCCCACCTACGCTCAGATGTATTCCTTGTGTTAGTCTTTGGTGATTTCTGGCACTAATCTTTGCAAACGCACGTCTCTGGTTTCTACCGCGGTGCCAGCCTCGTGAGAGAGTCCAGGACTGAGTGAGCAGAGTTTCTGAAGGTGTGTTTTGACGCCGTTGCCAGCGGGGTAAAGGGATCGGGCAGATATTTAACGCAGTGGAGGAAAGGACTCCAGCGAAGACACCTCACAGCTGTAGCAACACACAGAGACGAGGAGACTCCGAACGGCGGCTCCAGGTGACTGCACACCTTGACTTCCATTTATCAAAATCCTGTTTACGCTGGCTGACAAGGCCGGGCCGCCGAGGAATCGACTTCCCGGTAAAAGATGGATGTGGCACGCTCCACAGCTGTGAGAAAAGCCTGGCAGCTGTGGCCAGAGGTGATTCCCAAAGATTTGGAGGGGAATTGGTGTTACACTGAGGTGGCATGAAGAAAAAGCAGTGTGGTTTAGAGAAATGCTATTTTGTGAGTACATAGTGGGGGCAGATTGGAGGTAACCTTCCTGTAAATCACTTGTTTAAACTTTAATTAAACATTGTGCTGAGTGTGAAGAATACTCTGCTCCATATTCACACCTGGGAGCTGCCCATTTTAATAAAAGTCCCCAGATTTTTGCCAGGTAGGAAAACAGTCTTGGGCAGAACGTGAGTGAGTAATGCCCCCCATAATACGGTTCACATGCCCTTAGGCAAGGCACCAAGTTTGAGCTGCTCTGTGACTGCCCAGAAGAAAGCGTTTGTTGTACTGGGCAGCACTGAGGTGTGAAGTCATATATTTAAAAACATAAAGAAGGTCACCTTAGACAAATGTAATTAAATGCGTAATTGAAAGCGAATACCACATGTTTCTCATCGGCTTTCCCAAACCAGATTGGTCAGAGATGAAATGGCGGTAATCCAAAAGCAACCAGTGGTGGCGTCAAACCTCTTTCTGTATCCCTGAGGCTTCATATATACCTCTCTACCTGCAAACGATAGCCTGATAGCAGCCAAAACTCAAGGTTAGATTGTAAAAATTATGCACTTTTAAGGCCTTTACACCAAGGAAGCGTTTTTTCCTGCGACCAATTTGCACGTCAATATCTTTTCAAACTGTTGTTTCTGTCATAAATACTTTCACACAAAACATGAATATTATGCGGCAAAAAAATGACGTACTTTTTGGCGGAACATGGTCGACTTTTCGGAGCTTTTATGAAATCACACGGAGTCTCCGTAGTCCGAACCAGATCCACTCCTTCTGTTCTTACCTTTCACAATAAAAGCCCTACATGTCTAGTATTCGCAGGCAGAGAGTTTCACATTTGCGTGTTGTTTACTTGTCATGCCCCCGGTGTGTAAAGGCCGTAAGGCTGTTATCATGTCAGCAGATTATCATGCTTTAGTGGTGCATACTCACAACTCTCAATTAAATTTGCACAAACCAGTTGACATACAGTAACCTCAGAGCTTCCAGGGCCTCTGGACTTCTGGGGCGCCGGGGCAATTGCCCGTTTTGCCTGGTTGGTAATCCAGCCTTGTTCTGAGCAGCTTGAGGTCTGCTCGTTCCCTCCACAAGGAGAGAAAAGACAAACACAAGTACGACCAAAGGTCAGCGGTACAGTTTAGACTTCACCGCGGAAACAAATTATGCTCATAAATAGGACTAAATGATAAATAATCCTTTCCTGGACCACCGCTACTTCCTGTCGGAGCTCACTTTCACTGCCCACACAGCTCACACTCTTTGGCTTTTGTAGGGCAGCAAACATGTGACACAATAATGTAATAAGGTAAGCTTGACTTAAATACAGGAGAGGCGTATTAGATATTTTTATGGCTTAAAAAGAACGCATAATAACGTGCTGCTGACATTGCCTCTGGGAGTTGGATAGGAGTGTAGGAGGGTGGCAGAGGATTGCACATGCAAAAAAAAAAAAGAAATCTTCCCCTTGCTGTGTTCCTGAGCTCAGATAAGCCAACATTTCCTCCCTGTTTGGGTTTATTTTCCTTCGGCTTTAGAGTCAGGCTTCATATCCCACGCTACAAAGCCTCTGCTCAGTTGAAACCGTAGCCATCTAAGACCTGGACTAGTAGTGTCCTCTTGCATGACCCCCACCTCCAGTGTTGACCCTTCAGCACACAGGAAGCATCCACACGATCATGAGAAGTACATGTATTAACCACGTACATCATTTACATTCCACTTGCATTTACTGTACATTCACATTTTGCAGAAAGAGCACTCGGCAACAAAGATGGAGGTGGAAAATTGTTAGTTAAAACTTAGTTAAAGCTTGACAAATTGCAAAAAATGATGTAAAAAATAAATAAAATAGACGGATGACATCACTTTCATTGTATAAAGCTGCAATTTGATCCGTTAATAATATAAAAATACAGATTAGTGCAGCTTTAAAGCTTGCTATGTTGATGTTTTCTCTCAGTTCTAAAGGAACAGGGGTGGCAGGCGGATAATAAAACTTCAAAGAGTACCTTAACTGTGGTCGATCTGGGGTAACCTGGGAATGGCGTGGGTGCAATCTCACATATAAACTGGTATTTTCTTTTTTCTTTTTCCTGTTGCTGAGGAAAATAAACCACCGTGGAGCCCCTTTCCCCCTCAGGCTCTCTCCCACGTTTAACATGTTATCCTCCACATCTGTAATAATAAGGGGTCATTTGTTGTGATTACGGCTTTTATCTGCGACCTGCATCTTACATCCACAACATCCTCTCCGTTACACCTTCCTCCCAGCGCCGGCGTGTTTACACTCAAGACGATAAACTCTTGTCTGGGGAGGCTGCGCTTAATTCGCTGGTACTGTGACGGATATGCATACACAGTGACATCGTACAATAATATACAGGACAGTGATCAGTGGAGGAAAATCCATACTGATGCTTTTATCCGGCAGCTGCTTCTGTTCTGCAAGTGTCAAAAAGCGTCTCTAGTTCGCATCCAGCTGGGGACGTTTGTTGCATGTCAGTCCCCGTCTCTCTATATGTTCAGGTATTCCAGATAAGTGAACATTTTAAGGAAACTAGAGCTGTCAACCTGTGATTTTTAGGTTGTAGTGGGCTCAGTTTTAAAGCTGGAGTGAAGATACTGGGATCATATGAAACTAGAAAACCTAATGAATCCATCGGTACCAACCAGGTCATACTAGCTTGTCATGAAGGAGGTTAAATAACGCTCCAAACTTGCGCTAAATGTTGGTGAGGAAAAACTGTCATGGGCATTTTCAAAGGGGTCCCTTGACCTCTGACCTCCAGATATGTGAATGTAAATGGGTTCTCTGGGTACCTACGAGTCTCCCCTTTACAGACATGCCCACTTTATGATCATCACATGCAGTTTGGGGCAAGTCATAGTCAAGTCAGCACACTGACACACTGACAGCTGTTGTTGCCTGTTGGGCTGCAGTTTGCCATGTTATGATTGGAGCATATTGTTTTATGCTAAATGCAGTACCTGAGAGGGTTTCTGGACAAGATCTGTCATTGATTTGTGTTGTTAATTGATTTACAATAATACATATATACATACATTTGCACAAAGCAGCATATTTGCCCACTCCCATGTTGATAAGAGTATTAAACACTTGATAAATCTCCCTTTAAGGTACATTTTGAACTGATAAAAATGTGATTAATTAACAGCCCTAAAGGAAACCTTAAGGAAATACTTAAGGGTGTTTTGTGCAACCGATTTTAATTTAAGGAAACCTTAACCTGGACTTGGAAAATGTTAACTTGAGTTGCTTTGTGCAACTTTCCCCAGCTAGTTATTGTGTCAACTACTATTCTACTGCTTGTCTTCCTGCGTTTATCACTATCAGCAGTATCAGTATTACTCTGATGAATATTCTCCTCTTTTTAATATCATACATGTTGTTCAGTCACACTTGAATTAACCAGAACAAAAGCAACAAAATCCATTTAATAGTGTGTTTGTGAGATTGTGTGTGTGTGGTTATACGTGTCAACTTTTGTCCGGCCAACTCTTCATTGTGCCTCGGCAGTCTCTCAAAAGAAAGTGATATCTTTTTGTTGGCGAGATGGAAAATCATCGGGGCGTCTCCCAGACTTTTTGGTCTTGAGTGCTGAGGAACTGTCGGAGGACGTGACAGTATTGTGTCGGAAGAATAATGTAAGTTGTCAAAAGTGGTAAACAGCGATGCGAGGAGTCGTCCTGCGAGGTGACGAGCAATAGTAGCGGTGTCAGAAACGTCTGCGGCCCTGAAAAGGCGATGACTTCCTCATGAAGTGGCGAAGAGAAAGGAAGTTTTATAGTGCATGACAGCTACATAAAGATAACTTCTTCATTTGGCTCCATTTCTCTGGTCTTATTATGTTGTTTCATGGGAATTTCAGTTGTTTCTTAGTGTTTTTGGTGCTGTTTTGGGATCATTATAAGCTCTTTTATCTTTATATTTTTACTTTTAGTGTCACTTGCACACACTATGGGTTGTGTCTCTTATTTTTCTCGCCAGATTTTATGTTTTCGCACCATTCATTGAGACGTTCACTCGAGAGAAACACTCAGTTCCTTAACTGTACTGTGCTCATATCTTTCTCAATCTCCATTATCCCTTCTTCCACACCTTAGAGCAGATTAAAGCGTCGCCTGCTATCTCCATCCAAATCTAACCGGATTAAGGGGATAAAAAGCCACACTTTAACGTTTCCAGACAATTACCTTTTAAAAACCCACTTCGGTTCAGTTTATCCGCCTTTTTTTGTTTGTCAAAAAAAAGATTTCTCCCACCTTTTTTCTCCGCAGATACAAATCAGTGGTAATCAGCGATGCAGTGGTGAGTCAGAAGGTGGGTAAATCCAGGCAGTAATCATCACTTAAACAGCCATCAGTATGAACATGGGTGGATTATATTTTAAGCTTTTATTTACCTCTTAAGGAGCGCTGCTGCCTTAAGGGTTGGCTCACCCAAATTACAAATCAAAACACACTATATTCCCTCTCTTACCTCTGGTGCTGGATATGCAGATACAGAGATATTCACATCAGTTTACTTTCTACAAAAATATACTTTCCTTTTGGAAGGTATTCTGTGAACACAATGGCAGGTTTATCCCCACATCTGATTGTCCTGAATAAATACCAGAATAGAAACATTTGTTTGTATATTTAATACAAACAAATGGTGTTTATTTTAAGCAAAACAATACAGTTTGAGATTTTATGCCAGATCCAGATACGTGAGCTTTTTCAATGTGATTTACTCCAATAAAGAAATAATATTTATATCTAGAGATTAATATCGGACTTACTTTGTCAGAGACACTCAACAGCATCAGTGTCGCTATGTTCTCATTCAAAAACACACACATGCACTGGTTGCCATGTTTACACATTCTTGTGCATGTAGAGAACCTCCATCCTAAACTAAACTGAATCTTAATTATTATCCGAACCAGAAATTGGTGCCAAAAACTAAAAGTAGAAAGCTCAAAAGATGTCCTCGCATCCTGTGACTGCTTCTGTCCCACTCATTATGTCATCTAGTACAGGGAGGGGATGTACAATTAGGCCAATCCAGGTGGTTTGAGCCAAACACCCCTCCTCTTCCACACAAACACCCCGCCCCAAAACAGCCCTAGCGTTGCTTCCCTAAACCCCCGTAACCATCCGACTGCAGACAGTTACCCCCCGTCATTAAATCCAGGCCCTAGGTGAACTCCTTCTTGGCTCAGGCCACCGCCGCCTCCTTCAGCAGAGAGAGAGAGAGAGAGAGACGGGGGAGAGAGGTGAGGTGATGGTGGGGGGCTTCCGCCTCCTTTATTGTTTCATTCATTTCCCCTGCATACTTAAAGCTGCACCAGCCAGGCTTTTAATACTCTGGTGAACTAAAGTAACCCAAAATGAGCAGTTAAACTATTTCACTTTGTACACGTGAGATACGCATTGATGTGTTGTTGTTGTGATCAAAGTCTCTGATGCCGATGGCCTCAGTGGAGCTGTTGTTGTTGAGGACACACAGACCACTCGCAGGTCACTCAGATGGTTTCTGAAGCCGCCAAGCTGTGACACTATTGTTGTAATGTCCAGATTTACTGTGAGCCTCGGGGCTCTATATTGCTAAACAGACGTCGACACGGCTGTGAGACAAACACATCCTGAATCATCTTCAGTGCCGTTGATGTGATTGAACCCACATAACGTAGTCATTGATGGCTGCCTTTTTTGCAGAACTGGCTGCAGGAGAACGGTTGTTTTGGTGAAGTAATGCTGCTTCAGTCTGAGCTAAAAACACATCGTGTGATGGAGGAAAATGGAAGTTTAAAACTCTGAACTTTGTTTGTTTTCCGAAAAGCACAGCAAAATGCAAACCAGTATCTTTCATGACTGATATGAGCACTAACATTTCAGTCTCCTGAACGTGATATCTCAGTAACGCATGCAGGGAATTTCTTCAGATTTGGCACAAACGTCCACCTGGACTAGAAGATGAACTGAATACAGTTTGGTGGTCCAAGGTCAAAGGTCAAGGTCACCAAGACCTCACGTCCATCCCATTCTCGTGAACGTGATATCTCAGGAACGCCTTGAGGGTATTTACTCAAATTTGGCACCGATCATCCACTGATTAGATTTTGGTGGTCGAAGGTCAAGGTCACTTCGACCTCACATAACATATTTTTGGCCATAACTCAAGAATTCATATGCTAATTATGTAGGTGTGAGACTGACCAGAGGCTCCATGATACGATATTATCACGACACTTAAGTCATGATACGATCTCATTGTGATTTTAAACATTTTGCAATATGTTGAGTATTGCGATAAGATATAACACGATATATTTTTTACCCTTTTTCAACTTGAAATGATGCATTAACAGTTACAGTTTTCACTACTGTACTTTTGGAGCGTTATTTAGTGTTTTTTCTGACACGCTAACAAGACGTAGTGCTAATCGATTCCTTATGTTTTGTAGTTTCATATGATATCAGTATCTTGAAATACAGAATAGTGACCGGGCCTGCCGTCGGGTTGTTAAGAGGTTAATACTTTATATAATAAAAGATCGATACTTGACGTTCCGTGTATCGATACAATATTGCCTTGCAAAATATCACAACACTATACTACAATTATTACAGTTTAACACAAATGTCTAACAGCAAAATGATGAAGTGATGACATTTTGGACAGACATGGATGTAAACTGCAGCTTGACTTGTCGGCGGAGGCGTACAATCGCAAGGTGGTAATTCTAGTTTTCTAAGCCGTAACTACACTGCTTAGCTCGAGGCTGTGGATATCCATTGTTATTTAATGAATAATTGAACTAATAAAAACATTAGAAATGGACACATAATTGATATATATTGTTAGCGTTGCGAGAATGGTCCTGTGGCTCTTCACTCCTTTTGGTTTGGATCTTCATGTTGAGAAGCGCTTTGTTAATGGAAACCAAACCGAGCGAGAGAGCAGACAGAGCGTTGCTTTTGAAGTAAGTTTGAAAAGTGAAAAAGTAGACAAACAGCACATCAATAGAGCAAGTTCAGCAAACTGAAGCAAATACAAACAGAATGAATGTGTAGTTCACAGCAGGTGGTTTGCTGTTTCTTGTCTTTTTCCTACAGGCATAAGAAACTGTATGGCTAAGTGTGTGTGTGTGTGTGTGTGTGTGTGTGTGTGTGTGTGTGTGTTTGCTCCTGAGCCTCCCCTGCAATACTTTCTCTGTGTGTTAGCAAACGCATCGACACGCATCCTTGCATGTGTGTGTTTCATCCTCTCAGGCGCTGAGGAGGTGTGTGCGTGTGTGTGTGTGTGTGTGTGTGTGTGTGTGTGTGTGTGTGAGGAGGTGTGTGCGTGTGTGTGTGTGTGTGTGTGTGTGTGTGTGTGTGTGTGTGTTTGTGTAGTATGGATTGGGTCAGTGCAACCAGGCATGTTTTCAAACAGCAGCTACCAGTCAGATCAGGGTTCCTACACAGGTCTGTCAAGTGTGGAAATGTATGAAAAAGAAAAAAAAAGTATTGGTTATGTACAGGTCTTGATGGGTTTGGGTATCACACAGGGATCGCATGGAGGGACAGCACCTTTCTGTTGGGATCTGCTCTCCAGATCAGGGTTGTGGTCACAGGAGTTGTGATCTCTGGAAGTTATTCTTAATTTCGGCGTGAGATAAGAGAGTGTTTTTTGGAGGCGGTGACCCGGCTGCATCCAGGTTCCTCAGGTTTACTCATTGAGCTGCCAACACACCACACAGGTAGGACGGGATATCCAACCTCAATACTTTTTTTGGTTACCAACCAAAATGTGTTCACAGGACCGAGTATCAAAAACTAAAAGTTAACCAAAAACTGGCATCAAATGTATGCTTAGATTCATTCTCTTCTAGGGATGTGACGAGAACCGATACCTTCGATACCAAAATTCTGAAAACGTGATGGTACCCGTTCTTCTACAGTAGGTACTGTCAGAGTTTGAGACTAATGGCGTCCCATCGTCTGATCGAGACGATAGAAAATCCAGGGGACGCACCCTGTTTCTTCCCCGATAATGCTATGATGCGTACAACAAATCCCCGTTGGAATCAACACGACGAGAGCTAGTTAACGTTAGCTAGCTCTCGTCCTGCTGAATTCAACACAGGAGGTGCCATTGAGTTACATCATGTTGCGTTCAAGCTCTATACAGTAAAAATGAGTATTGGACAAAACTAACATTATCATGATGTGTTCAAATGTAATCATGTAAAAAGTAGTTTTTGGTGAGAAACTTGAATTAATGCAGTTGTTTTACTTTTGTATTTTATCGTGGTATCAGCTTGATATCGAGAATCGTAGAGCTTCACTGATATTAGTATCAACTACTGGTATTGTATATATATATATATATTTATATGTATATACTACTAAATTCTGGTATTGTGACATCCCTAGTAGTGATAAATGTCAATCACAATTTCTCAAAGCTCAAGATGATGTCCTCAAATTGCTGGTTTTGTCCAACCAAACAGTCCCAAACCTAAATTTTCTATCTCATAAAACAAAGATAACCAGAAAATCAGTAAAATGATGCACACATTATGTTGAATTACAACAATAAACTACAGAATAAAACACCATTCTTCACACACAATGATACCAGTCAGGTTATCAGGAGTCTATCCTCCACTCTGATGAATCAAACTGACACCTTTCAAGCTCACAGAAAGTGTTTGATTCTCCAAAGACAGATAATTCAGTATCGCTTTAACACATTTCCCATAAGCCCTGCTTCCTTTCCTGAACAGGACAGCCATGTTGGAAGTCGTTCACTCCCTCCACCATCTGCTGTCACCAGAAGCTCTAAAATCTTTATCTCCGTTAGCGCTGGAAGAACAGCGCCCTCCTCCTGTTTTGTGCCGTAAAGCAGTCCAGCAGGTTTCCCTCCAAATCTGAACAGGTGGCTCACGATGAAAAAAACAGTGTCGGGCAGGCTGACAGCTTTATCGTGACGCTCTTATTTGAATGTATTTGGTAAAGACTTATTAATATTGAATTAATCATGTGGCATCAGGTAGAAGCAGAGTAGATCTGGCCCCAGTGCAGCAGCTTAAACACTGCAGCAACACTTCAAAGTGTTCCCATAGAGTTGCATTGAGCAGTGTGTTTGAGAGCAGAGGGGGACTTTAGCACACCAGATGGACTCTGTCACGCTCCGGCTCGAGGCCTATCTGCCGGCCTCAGAATTTCATTAGTAGCTTGGCCCCGGTCGCAAGTTTGAAGAGCATAAGAGGTTCGATCAAAGGATTAGCAGCACATCTGAAGCAACAAATGGTCCACTTTTTTTTTTCCTCCTTCTCTTTTTTCTTCCTTTTTGCACCCTCCCACCTCCACAAAGTGCTCAGACCTGGCCAAAATAGAGGAGGGGGGTAAGAGTGTGTGGCAGCACAGACGGGCACAAGGGTCTCCTTGTCTGTGGTGTCAGAAAACGTCCAAATACAATCATTCAGATGTTAAAATAATGACAGTGTAGAACAAGACATGCTACTAATGTGTTTAGAGATGCAATATGCGATAAATAAACAGATATTAAAGTGTATTTAGTTCTGTTGCATCCAGTATTCAGATAAAATACAACAAATTGCTTGTTTAAATTAAAATAAATTATTTAATTATTCTTTTATTGAACAAATTTAGCATTGAACTGAACACAAAAAGCACCAATAAAAGAAAGTAGTTACATTTTAAAGTATAGTTTTCAACTGATACTCAAAGAAATCCCTGAGTGTGATATCGCAGTGTTTCACGTTGTGCTTATTGTGCAAGTTGACATCGCGATGACGATAACAAACGATGTATTGTGCAGCCCTAATAGATGATATACTTCTTTGTTTATTGCAAAAATGTCAGACGTCAACCGGTCTATCCATCCGTAAAGAGATGCTTTTGCTTGCGTTGAACACCAGGGGGTGGAATCCGTATCTACTTAATTTAATTTACGGACTCCAAACTAAACTGTGTGGAAACGAGGCGTTGGTGCCAGGCAGTTGTGATCGGTTAAAATCAGGTTGTGTAGGTTAAAATCTGCCTGCATTTCTCAGGTCGAAGAACATGAGCAGACTTCTCTGGGTTTGTTGAGTTGCTTGAATGCACGGCTAGGTAACAGCGTGTCCAGTATTTATTTTTTTCTTCCACGTCCCTCCTCCTTCTCTATTTGATCAATGAACTCAATTACAGCCATGTCCTGAGGTTCCTCTCACCACGGCACTCTCTCTTCTTCTTCTCCTTCCTCCTCTCTCCAATGATGCATCACATGAGCCACACCTGACACCTCCACCGGCCCCCCTAAAACTCTCTTCAATAAATAAGAGGGGCCTGGTCGGAGCAGCCGGGCCTGCTGCTCCTCTCTATCTCCCTGTCTCCCTGTCTCCCACCCCAACCCTCGCCATCGCCCTCTCCCCTCCTAACAGCTCCAGCGCCCAGCCTCCGTCTGATTCCTCCTCGCAAGGGTAGCCTCTAATAGATTCCCCCAGCTCCCATGTATTATTAATGCTTACTGCTCTCCAAGGTGGCAGTGACAAATAGGGAGCAAAATTCACTGACTAGCAGTGAATGTACTTTTTAGTCATGCTTGAGCTTCCCCTAGTCCATACTGCTGCCAGTTGGAAGATTTCTCTCTTTTCTTCCCCTCCTCTCGCTCTTCATCTTTCTTCTTCTCTACTTTTTCACCAGGAGCGTGGAGAAGTTGACCACAAAAGAACTCAAAAGGGAAAATCCCTCTTAGGAAATGCTCCTGGGAGTTCGGTGTAGCATAAAGAAGTTATTCTTTTTCTCTGGTGTGGAGGTATTTGTGTTTTTTTGTGTTGCTAAAAATGCATTAGACTTCTATGCCTAGTTTGAAACAATAATCCCTTTTTGCCTGCGCGCTCCTCAAGGCCTTTTTATTTTTAGGACGGTTAATTAAAAAAACATATCACTGAATTAACAATACTCATACAAGGCAAACTTCACCCTGCTTAAATGAGACATTCATCTTATCCTTCTGTTGTCTGTGATGTCACAAATGACAACAGCTACAGGAAACAACTACTGTTGATTACCTCGTTGTTTACGTCTTGCTGCAGCCAGTGCACTTTGATGAAACCCTTCAAAAGCCTCACATATCGTCACTTTGGACCCGGTGACGCCTCAGTTATACTGTCCACAAGGACGGTCGCACGGACATGAGGTGACGTGGAAATGCTTTGATCTTTTATACTTCATGTGGGTTTCTCTTTGTGCTTCCCATCTGCGTCCACGTGGATGTGCACGGACAGGCCAAACCTGCTGCACAGAACCTCGTGAAGGGCCGTGTTTGATGGTGTAACGTCACTTTGGCTGTGTCGATACTAAGCAGAAGCACAACTCCTCACTTACTTAATGTCGCTCCGTGTCTGCTGGATGTGTAACATAGTGGCTCTTCTCAAATATAGGGAGGTGGCTCGCATCTGTTCGATGTATCGGAACTCATTAATTGTTCTTTAGTAGTGTGAAACCTTATTGAAATAAGTGTGGGGATGAATTGTCTTAAATTTGTGTTATATTTGCGATATAAATACTTGTGATGCGACAATGCATTTGTGACACACTTTATGTGAAAGGGCCTGTAGCTGTCTTCAGTGATGCTAAGGTCTCACAGTTACACGGGGATAAAGGCTAGGCATGCAACAGACTCCTTTTCCGAGCTCCATAGTCCACAAGCGCCCCGGAGGGACAGCATCTGCAGAGGTTAACCCAGATTAGTGTGTCTCTCTGGGCCTTCACCTCTCCCTGATCCCCTACCTGGATGTGACAGAAATAGGAGCAGCAAAAACAACAACTCTGTTTGCCCTCTGAAAAACCGCTCGGCTCACAACAAATCACACGCTCCTGAGCTGTCGGGGGTTTTTCACAGAGGAGACAGACTCACCTGGAAGTGGTCGCCGGTTTGTGTTCTCACTGAACGGAAACTTGGAAAGTGACAAAACATATGTCACGCGGTTAACACCTGTATCCAAAGGGCGTCCTGCTGCTGTGAGGGGGTTTATTTATAGCCACTGCTTCACCTGGGGACCTTTACATGTGAATATGAAACCCAAATCACAACATTTCAAGAATTATAAAACATTGTTGTTGAGAAAAAAGACAGATACATATAGCGTTTGACTGAGCAGCAGCAGACCTTTGTTCACAGCGTATTCAAATACGTTGCGAGTGGAGAAAAAAAGGTCTGTGTATTTAATATGAACCTGTTAATATCTGTTTGATTAAGGTTTAACACGAGCGCTCCTCCCCTGACTCTGTCAAAGCACCGTTCACAGGTTGGCGCTGGTTAAGCTGAAATAAGTAATTACAGCGGTGGGTCAAACCTTTCCTCGACGGTTTGGAGGATGAGGGTGGAGGGTTCGGTGCTCTCTTGTCTCCGTGAACTCCCTCATCCTCCTCCTCCTCCTCCCAGTCCCCCCCCGCCTCCGTCTTCATTCGCAGAGCGCCGTGACGCGAGAACCCACTCTACAGCTGTTCCCCTGTTGATCAATTAAAAACATGCTTTGGTGAAATAATTAGCTGACATTTGCTCCTACTTAACAGATGTTTCTGTGGATTCTGCCTGTAAAAAGTACAGAGGTGGAGGAAAGGGTGTGTGTGGTGATGTGTTGGGAGTCGGCGGGGAGGAGGAGGGCATTTGCACATCTTCTGCACACACAAAAAGGTTCCTCTGCTTGCAAAGTTGTGTACATCTTTTAATGCAATTACGAGAGGTGGGCCCTTCGCCGGAATGATTTGAATGCTAATTTGAGCGCTGATCATCATAGTTAACCATCGTTTACATAATTACACTGTAATTAGCATCCCATTACAGCAATATTATTGGCATTAAGCAATTAATTAAACCCAAATATGGATTGTGGCGTTGCATTGTTTGTGTGTCTGCTTCCATAATCATATTTCTGTTGTTTTGAACCAAATGCTTCGATTTCCCAAACAAGTATTTTCACTTGGCTACTTTTGGCTGCGTCTGAAGGCTCCTGGAGTCGGGATATTGATTTGGATCCCACCTAGAAAACAAACAAAAACAGTCTATATGTGTGGTTGTGAGGGGAACACGGAGAGGCCTAATCATCTACTTGACGCAGTGTCCTCTTCTTCATCATCGTTAATCAAATAAACACGCTCACATCCTCTGCGTGACATCTTCAGCGGCGTTATGAAATCCCCTCTCCAGAGTGAGAGAAGTTGAGGAGGTTGGAGGTGCAGCCTCCCTAATGGCGGACGGCTTGTCAGGATTAGGGCAACGGGGGCTGTAAAATCTACGCCTGATGAGGTGACTAGCTCTCCCTCTCAGCTCCAGCGCTTTACAGATTTGCCCACCTCTCCGGAACTTTCTCCCCTCGCCGCCGCCGCCGTGCTCGGCTGCTGCTCTCTCTCTCCTTTTGAAGTCCACTTTTGAGTGCATGCTTCGATGCCATCCATCCCAGCCCCCCAACTTTTATGTTTCAGCTCTAAATTGGCTGATTTCATTACCATTCGGATGAAGATTGTACTGTAAGGGGGGGACTTCTTAAAGCAGCTTCTCTCTGTAAAAAAAGCAGCAGTAGGATGTCAGCGCAGGGTGAAGCAGGTGCAAAAGGTTTAACCGTTGCCAGCCGAGACGCCAGGCCAACTCTGGCAGCTAATCCCCGAGGTATTTAATGAACTTTTTCTCTTAAACCGCCTCCGCTAATACTCAGAGGCCGTGCTCTTACACGTAGCAGAGAGCACTGGAAGCCACAAAGAGGACGATAACGTTTTTATACCTGTAATGGAGGTTTTAAGGGGTAGCTCCTCTACTTGGAAAAGGGATGATTTAAATTTGCAGCTCTCTTCAACCTCAGGCTTTCTATGAGGGAAAACACAAAACTGATTATTATTGAGAGGTGGATTGCTAAACCGTTTTGGGAAATCCAGTGGATTTTGCAGTTCTGCAGATATCTGAGCTTCCCCTAACCTTTTTTGCGGTCTTATTTTCATCTTGATTTATTAGCGGCGCACACACACAAACACACAAACACAAGAAGAAACGCCAAAGGAAAGATCTCACGAGCAAGGTTGGCTGTCAGAACAATTGGGAGTGCTGGAAAATAAAGCTTCCTCGCTGACGAATTACCTTTCTGCCTGTAATTCCAGAGGTTTTACTGAAACATTAAGTGAACAGGCAGGCAGGAAAGAAGACAAAAAAAAAATGCTAGAAATATCCCCGGGCTATTTCTTTTTGCTCCAGACGTAGAGAAACAAAATGAACTCCCAAGTTCAGGTTGAGGCTCAGCTTAGCCCCGAGGTTCTACCAACGAAAAGTGTGTGTGTTCGGTCTGATTCCCTTTTCCCTCCTCTCTCACCTCACACACACACACACACACACACACACACATCTACCCATCCTGCAATAAACGAAGTGACAGGACAATTTGCATTACTGCCCTTGACTTGAGCCTAGCGTTCACAGACAAACATACATGCACCGACTCACACACAATTACATGCATGCACACACTGCCTCGCACATTCATCATAATGAGCATAAAATCAGCCTCTTTATTTTACCTTACACGTGTTCTCCGTCTGACACCATGAATATGTAGCTGTGGCTTTTTAAGCGAAGCAATATTCAGAGGAAAAAGGGCGGGGGTTGTGTGTGTGGTGGGGGTGTTAGTGTTTATGCCCGTTTGTAGTCATGTGTCACGTCGGGTTTGGATCTCGTCGGTAAAGCCTCGGGGTCAGGTGTTAGGTTCAACACTTGTGCAGAAATCAGGATGACCTGTACAGCCTCGGGGCTGCAACACCAAACACAACAAACTGACAGAGTCAGGGCGCTAACAGGAACCACGGCTAGAGCAAGGCATTCATCTGGGTTAGGTGTGTTACTATAAAGTGCAACTTCCTTAATACAAGTCTTAATTTTATTGGCAAAGAATGTCTGAAAATTGATCGCAAATGAATCGCAAATTCATTTTTATCTGTTTTATCTGTTCTAAATGTACCTTTTTCACTATTTCCTGACATTTTATAGACCAAACAATTAAACTAGAGGGCTGCAACTAACGATTATTTTTATTGTTGATTATTTTCTTGATTAATTGATTAGTTGTTTGGTCTATAAAATGTTATATTACATAAACGTGACTAAAACTAGATGAAATCACGAGTTTCATTTGATTAAAGTTCACTGAAATGAACAATAATCAAATGATAAAAACTAAAATAAGTTTTTGTCAAATGACTCCGAGATAAATGAGAATTAAATGTCACATCTAACACACAATAAATTCCCACAGTAAGCATGTCAGGATGTGAAACATGGTGACAGAGAGCTGTGGCCGTATGACGAGGCCCACAGAAATGAAGAAACCGCCGGAGGAGAATGGCGTCAGCGCCTCTCTGGCTGTCCAACCGTGGCAGATCAATAGACTCGCCAAGCGTCCGACACACTGCCTCTCTGACGGAGGCGTGCTGGAGCACGGGGCCGGGAATAAGTCGAGGGGTTCAGGGCGCGCCGCTCCATCATGGCGTGTCACGGCGATGAAATGAGTTGTCTCCAGCCACCAGATCGATGGCTGACATAAGAGCGTCGAGCCGCTGAGAGGGGCGGATGAAGGGGGAAGGAAAAGAAGGGGAGCGGGCTTCCTGAAGTTATTACCTCCACCTCGCTGTCAGAAATCACGGCGTGATGCATTACATGTGTTCCCTGTTGTGTAGTGTGTGTAAGAGGAGCACAAACAGAGGGGAACGGGATGAAAAATGTAGTTTCCGCTCCATTGGTCTCCCATATACCACTGTGTTCTCACGGACAGGCGGGAGTGTCCCGGCGCACTTTTGTTTGTAAATAGGCATCACTCATAGCGGCGCTCCTTTCAGCCAAACTGAAGGATTTACATTTCACATTTAGACGTCACTTTCATTCATGGTGAGGATGATAAAGCTGCAAAACACGCTTCAGTTATCGGATCACATGAAGGAAAATATCATCACCATCATTAAGTTCACACCTTGTAGCCAGGAATTACTGTTTTAGTTAAATCTGTAGCTTGATTTCCTTTTGAATGCAACGTGAAAGCAGTGAAATCACTCACACTCGAATGGTCAAAAACAAAGAGGGTGAAATGACTCTTTAGCACTAAAGACGTCTGAATAACAATCCACTGGTTTACCCTCTGTGCATGTGATGATGAACACCATTTAAATAAGGCCAGGCCACGCCCCTCGAATCATTTGATGACGATTGATCGTGACACGCTAATTTTTCAAGGGTAATTTCCAAAATGCGCCTCACACGTAACGTCTGGACTTATTAATACAAACGACGAGGCTCCGTCTCCACGCTCCCACCCCGCCAACCCTCCACCCCCCCTTTGGCATGCGACGTTGTTCGTCTGCTCCTGGCAATAATAAATCACGCCGTGACAAGTGCCGCACTCTTAACCTTGATGGACTGAGAATCAACGACCCCCTTCAAATAAAGCCTGATTACGCGATTGGCATCGATCATTGCTCTTGTCTTCTTCAATAAGGAGGTGCTTATTCCGCTGCTTTGACCCCGACGTCCGGACCAGAAATAAAGAAATAAAACAAATGGCCTCGACTTCAGTTTAAAGAACCTCTAATTCCTTTAATGATGACACACTGAACGAGAAAAACACTTCATTCGCTGTTCACATTTCAGAATTATTCTTCTGCTTTTACTTTATATTATAGTTTTAAATAGTACCTGCCACATGAAGAGATAAATATTCTAATATGGTTCAGTTAAATATAATTAAATTAACTTTAACTCCACATTGGAATCAGATGAACTCAGATTCAAACTGTCCTGATTGGATGGATATCAAACAGCATCCTCGCTAAGGAAGTGGTGAAGGAACCAGTACCTGTGAGGGTTTCTGGACAATATCTGTCCTTGTTTTGTGTTATTAATTGATTTCCAATAATAAATATATACATACATTTGCATAAAGCAGCATATTTACCCACTCCCATGTTGATAAGAGGATTAAATACTTGACAAATCTCCCTTTAAGGTACATTTTGAACAGATAAAAAATGTGATTAATATGCGAATAATGGTGATTAACTATGGACAATCATATGATTAATCAAGATCAGTCTTTTAATTTGAGTTTTTTGTAATGAAGTGACGTCATTTTGAAAAAGGAAGGTCACTTACTTGGTTAACATTTTTGAGAGAAACTGCATTTTAAGTTTGCAATCAGGTAACAGATTCTGTGGCTGATAGAACAATGTGTTCAGACAGACCAAACCAGCGTCTGTTTTATTTTTACTTTCTCTCACGTCCACCCACCCACCCAGGGAGGCCAGGGGACCCACGGGTGCTACCTCAGGTCCGGCGCGCCGACCTGTCTGTCAGTGTTACTCACAGGGGTTTGAATGCGCCGTGACAGGTGCCAATCTGGCGCCGGGGCGATAACGGTGTCACCCGGCCGGCGCTCGGAGGCGACCTTAGCAGCCGCGCCTTAACAGATGCAAACATCTGAAGTTGTCGGGTAGTTCAGGAATAACAATGGTGTTATTGCATTTAGGTGGATCCTGAAATGTGTCTTTGTGGTTGATTTATGGGTTCTGAGATGAAGCGATCGCCTGGTTAATGCTCGGATGGGTTTTGTTGTGTTTGTGTGACATTTACCTTTGCTGTCACATGGTTTATGCATGAAGCGCCTGATGCTTTTGGACATGAAACAGTTGCTGTGTGCGGAAGTCATCATATTTACATGATCACCAAATCTCTGGATATTCTATATTGTATATTCTATATTAATGAAATTTGGTTTTCCGGTGGCTATTTGACTTCATAGACAGTATTTAAAGCAGCATTCCCACGATATATTAGATAATAACAACATGGACTGGAGTGAAAATGTGATTATCAGTTAAATGTGCTGCAGTGTGCTGTATACCAGGGAGCAGAAACAGAAACCTGCATTGTTTCCCAAAGGAGAGAGTTGGCATTTCTGCTCACATAACCTCCTTCCTGTTTACACGGTAGTGTGTATGTATGTGTGTGTCGGGGGTAGTAACAGGTGTCTGCAGCTATGGCACACACATACCGATGCACACATACATGCATATATCAGTAAGGCTGATTATTCATGAGGACTCACTTTAAGCTGTCTGCGTGTCATTTTTATGCCATTTTTCACGCGTCATTTGTACGACAAAGCTATGGTGACGTTTGCCGGTAGGTTTAGGCAACAAAACCACTTAGTTAGGTTTAGGGAAAACATCATGGTTGGGCTTAAAATAAGTACATAAACTAAGTAAAATACGTACGGAAACAACGTAACAGAAGTACGGAAAACACGTCACCAAAAAGCGTGACAAATGTCTCGAACACGGGTCTCCAGGTTAAGAGTCCTGTGTTTGTTGTTTGCAGCAATACCACCAAAAATGAATAATCATGCATTCTCGATTTGTCTCGCCAGTATCTGACTAACATGTTGTACCAGTTCTGCATAGTTTTTGGGATGAATGTGTTTGTTTAATGGCTACCACTTCACACACACACACACACACACACACATAAAACCTGAAGTCCAGTCCCGTCTTCTTCTTCTTCTTCTTCTTCTTCTTCTTCTTGTTTCCCTGCCCTCCCTCTCAGCACATTTCCCTTCAGAAGCCTCTCTGCTCCTCCCACACACTGGAGATCAATTTGTCTTGCCGACAGGAATCCATATTTTTCTCATCGCAGGTACTGTTTCCTCCTGGACCCCCCCCCTCCTCTTCCCTATTCACATCCCGCCCCCAGTCCACCCCACCATCACCTCTCTGCAGCCGTCCATCCACCTCCCCGCCCTCTGATCCAACAGCAGCTGAATCAGCTCTCAGACTCCAACAAACTTACATAAATGCACGTGAAAACCCCCGAACAGACCATCACACATTACTCCCATAAACAAACACACAACTGTCCTCCTGTTCCTTTTCAATTTACGGCGTCTGAGCGGTAAAACCCGCCGGTCCCTGCGGCTCTTTTCCAAAGGTGTTCCATCACTCTGCGGCGAAACCTGAAGGGGGAAAAACTAATGCACTCAAAAGTGGGTAGAAGAGGAGGAAAAAAAGCAGCAGCTTGATATCAACAGGGGAGCGGATGAGGGAGGGAGGCATTTTACAACACGTTTTTCTCTCACCGTTGTCTACCTTGGTCCTGAGGAAAGACCGGCAGGCTCCCTCGTGGCGGCCGCCGCGATCAATACTACACAAGAGTTGAATTAGACCTCAAGTGGAGCGCATGTCTACCTTGGCGGAGGCAGGGGCCGACCTGAAATCCCTTGAACATTTACTTTCTTTCCACCGAGTTAACCAATAACTGGATGAAATGAGAGGGAAAAGAGCAGCTGTCTTTCCTGTTTCTTATCTCTGCTTTTTTTTTTCTGTCTCTTCTTCTCGTCCTCGCTTCTCGCCGTCGCTCTCGGCGCTCAAACTCTCAGTATCTGTTTTGCTTTAAAAGAGTCACTTGAGCAGAAATGAAATGCACAATTAGCAGATATCCAGAAGAAATGGGACACGCACATGTGCGAGGAATGTGCATGCATGTGTAAGCATTGTACACACACACATTTTTTCACATATCCTTAATTTAATCATGTACTCTCATTGACATTGAGTCATGCTTCAGCTGCTCCCAGGGACAAACGGGTTTCAAAGCAAGAAGAAGTGAGACATCATCGCTTTAACGTCGACATCTTTAAGATATTTGTGTCTTTTTATCTCTATTTCTGTTATTTGTGCACCTGTCAATCAAACCGGCTGCGTTGTAGCCTGCTGGACATTCAAGGCTTTTTGCATGCTTCTAGTGTCACAGCAGAACAGAAGTATTTGTAACCGATCTCCGCTGGATTTTCTGCTCTAAATGAATACAGATATTCTGCTGCAAGAGGGCTTTCTTCACCACAGTTTACAGAGCTTGTGGTTCTCTATGATTCACACAATACTAGAGCTGCAAGGAGTTAAGAAATAAACAAATTCTCTGGTTGCAGCTTCTTAAATGGGAATATCTTCTGGTTTCTTTCCTCCTCTGTGACAGTAAACAGAATATCTTTGAGTTGTGGACAAAACGAGACATTTGAGGACGTCATCTTGGACGTTTTTCACCATTTTCTGACATTTTATAGAGCAAACAACTAATCGATTAACCGAGAAAACAATCAGTCGTCAATAAAAATAATCGTTAGTTGCAGCCCGACACAAAACAAACCTCAGAGTTTAAGATCATGCACCACAGTCCCTCAAACAAATGATAAAAAAAGAGTTTTTGTTTTGCAAATGACATTTTAAAATCAGTTTTATATTGACAATCGTTTTTTAAGGTACTAAACATCCAGAAAAATAATTAAAAAAAGTTCTTTTAAACTTTTTAAACAACTGTAATATATCACTCAATGTATAACTGAACAAGTGGCGAGTGATACTGACTGTTTCTTTACTTTGTTCTGTTGGCAGGACATCATCATCATCATCATCATCATCATCATCATCATCATCATCATCTTTCCATCCACCCGTCATGCACCTGCAGCTTCTCCTGGTGAACCAGGTAGGAACCTTTTTCCTCTACCAGATGCTTCCTCCTGTATTTGGGTCACACACACACACACACGGTCCCTCACTGGTGGATCAATACGAGGCACTCAGTGCAGCTGACGCCCTCTCACACCTGATACTTCGCCCAAACACCCTACACCCCCCCACACACACACGACACACACACTCCAACCTGGCGAGGGACCAATTACACTAACCGGAGGGAATTACCCAGAAGTCCCCCTCTTGTCTGGAGTGATATCTCCGAGGATTACAGGTACTTAGCTCCCATTATGTCTGCTCTATTACCTGCCCGCCGCCTCTTAACACACACCGACCTCCTTTGTGTTCGCCTGTTTGCACAACAATCCCTCCCATCGGCCCGCTACCTTTTCACTTCTCAATGGCCGCTTTGTGGGATGGAGGAAGGTGTGTGTGTGTGTGTGTGTGTGTGTGTGTGTGTGTGTGTGTGTGTGTGTGTGTGTGTGTGTGTGTGTGTGTGTGTGTGTGTGTGTGTGTGTAGGAGGGGGCGGCAAACACACATTTTTGCTACTCCTACTCGCTCCTCTCTCCAGGTACATGCTGTCTTACTTTTCACGCTTTTTATTAACACACAAATGTGCTCTCTTAGTCTCTCACACACACTCACCTGCCCACTCTTGTCACACAGTCTTTCTATACAGTCGACACACACTTTTCAATTAAAGATGCACTTTCTCTGTGCACACACACACACACACACACACACACACAGGCATGCAAACAGCTTTCCTTTGCACACACTCATTTGTGCAAACACTCACACCTGTATGCACACACACTTTCCCTCCGCACACGCTCACTTATACAAATTATCTCCTTGTTGCCAGACACACACACACACGCTCATTTCATCTCCGTCGGATACACACTTTCTCCGAGCACACACACACTCCCAGAGAGAAGAGGTAAGCTGATCTCTCTGACAGACAGACGACTGGCAGCTTGGAGAGCCGAGGGCGCTGAGAAGGTAATTACCCGTGACAGACGTACCTGTGTAGGTTTCACCTCCTCCTCCTCTTCCTCCCTCCTCCTCCTCCTCCTTCCCTTCGCCTCACTCCAACCTGCACTTATCACAGTTACCATCTCACCGCAGCCACTGAAGAGATTTAATTGGAAGATTAAGGTGTTTTAGGCATCGATTTCATGTCGACTCTGTTTATTTTTTTACCCTCTCCCGGGTGCAGGTGCACTTTCCCACCACTGGAGGCGCCGTGCTGTGTTATGTGTGGAGTAATGGTATGCTGTAAGTGAATAGGAAACTATGTTGAGGGTAAAGGCATGGTATTAAATGTAATGTAAGAGTATTTATGCAAATGTCTTAGAAGAAATGGTGTTTTTGTACTTTCCATATTTAGTTGTCGTGGTTTTGCTTTCAATATTTGAATTAATCCCGCTGATCTCTGATGGACTTTGAACCCCAAATGGCTGAAACCAGGAGTCTCTAATTGACATAAGCCGATAAGTTGAGTGGAAGCATGGTCATTCGGCATACCGGGCACTTCCCCAGTGGGCCAATGTGCCTTTTGGGCCGACGCGACTGTCTTTAGATAGACCGAGTGGAAGCTTACTTGTCTTGCGTCCCCTAGTGTCCTCGCCAGAACTGGTGGACATGTAGCACTGGATTTAACATTACAGACATGACCGCTGACTATTTGTATAATAATTTAACCACAAATTCACAGGCTGAGCGTACACAGTCCAGACATATACTCAGTTTGGACGGAGTCTTGTTTTCAGATGTTTTCAGTTTGTTATTATCACAACTGACAGACAACCAGTATTACGGACATTTAGTTTAGATATGATGGAACTAATTCCTGCACAAAACAGAAGTGTGTTTTGTCTTAAAAAGCTTGCATCTCCTCTTGACTAGGGGTGTAAGAAAATATTGAAACTATTGAGCATCACAATATTGTGTTGTGTGATACCGTATCGATTTTTAATTAATAGTTTGCATGCAAAGTTCAACTCTGTCAATATTTCATTTGCAAAGAGATGTGTCCTCTCAACATAGTGCTATGATGTTGGATGTTACAGCAGATCCCACTGTACTGATTGCATAAAACAATGTACTTGATTTGACTCAGATTGTATGCTTATGATGGTGTGTTCTTTATACGATGACAGTTTTCCTAATATTAGAGCAACAGTATTGCAATATATTGAACCGTAACTCCGGGATCATGATACGTATCGTATCGCCAGATCTTGTCAACACACTACTCTTGAAACCGTATTTGGACTTTTACTGGACCCTGAATGTCCTTTATGTAGAGGGATTGCTTTGTGAACCTTGTGTTAA
>CAKAOH010028777.1:0-44958 GCA_916701665.1 Sebastiscus tertius
TAGATAGATAGATAGATAGATA
This sequence comes from Sebastiscus tertius, assembly GCA_916701665.1. NCBI lineage: Eukaryota > Metazoa > Chordata > Actinopteri > Perciformes > Sebastidae > Sebastiscus > Sebastiscus tertius. The sequence goes on from CAKAOH010028777.1 coordinate 23, forward strand.
GAGAGATAGATAGAGAGATAGATAGATAGATAGATAGATAGATAGATAGATAGATAGATAGGTAGGTAGGTAGGTAGATAGATAGATAGATAAATAGATAGATAGATAGATAGATAGATAGAGAGATAGATAGAGAGATAGATAGATAGATAGATAGATAGAGAATCAAGGATGTGAATTAGGTAAGGAAAAAATAAGAACACAATCAAATCAAATCTGAAAATAGAAACTTAAAGACCATCTCCAAACTCTCCGTTTGCTTTGTAAAGAGCTTGAATTAATTTGCTAAATGAAAGCAAAAAATAAACTGCCAACACATCTTAGCTGAAAGCTTCTCCAGCATTACACCCTGAACACTGTAACTGGCAGTTGTTGAAACACAATTCATTAGTTAAATCTCTGGTGCGTTCAGCACACAGCAACAGAAACAATATTTACCTCTCCCTCATATACTACTAAATGTGCAAAATTAGATTTCAGCAATGTAATGGTCTACATAACAGCATACCAAACTGTATCCAGCAACATTGAGCGTAACACAATGAGCTTCCCAGGAATGCATTGACTTTTATTTAATCATGATTTTTTTTTTTTTTTACCTCTCCTTAGCTGAAGGCCATGTGGATGGCGATGTCTATCTGCCAGCCATTTGGTCTGTCTGCCAAAACTTTGGCCCAAGGCGAGACATCCCAACATGACTGGCTAAATGCCCATGACATTTGGTGCGGATATTCATTGTCCAGAGAGAATGAATCTAAATGACTTAGGTGACCCCCTGACCTTTCTTATAGCCCCCACCACAATTTAAATTTGTAGAAATTCCATGTGCTTTCCTCAACTGTGCACACAAGATATGTCATCATCTGATATGCTAATTTCAATGAAATACTCTAAGCACATCCATTCCCTTGGGGATAATGACCTTAGATATTAATGACCCCGTGACCTTTCTTGTAGCACCACCCTGAAGGCAAACTTTACGCTTTTAGCCCCACCACTGTTGAGATTCTGTAAGAATAACAAAATTAGCAATATGTCTCTCTATCCAACACTGAGTATTGTGGGAAGTAACAAATAATGCAGCACTTTAGAAGTGCTTTAGAACAGTGTTTCCCAAACTTTTTCTCTGGGGACACAATTTAATCCATTTAAAAACGACAAACCATTGTGATCCAATTCACAATAGGCCTTATGTATAAAGCAAATTTGTCTGTAAATGACCGTTCCTGACCATTTTGACTGCCATTTCTGCATCACCTTTTGTTATCTTGAATGCGTAAACCAGCCATATCGAAGACAGACGTTTGATAAATCCCAACTTTGTTTTATGCATGTGTTAGTGAAAACATATACTCATGTTAAATACTTTATAAATGAGACCAAATAAATGCATTTAGGCAGAGTTAATGGGCTCTCATTTTTTGTCTTGTCATCAGTGAAACAAGCAGAATGTACACTAGCCTTTCATATTAGATTCAATGTTATAAGTAGGCTACAATTATCAGAACAATACGAATATTCAGGATCCCTCATGTGGCTCAAAGGTATACTGCACATATAAATGTTAAATTAAAGACTATGGAAGAAATTTTGCAAATTTATTTGGCGACCATAATAAAATCTCCTCTGACCCTCGGAATAATTGAATAATTGCTTTAGATGTTTTGAGTCAGTATCATCTGGCCACAGGGACAACTCAAACTTACACAGGTCAAGGGGTTCAATGGAAAAAAAAAAAAAAATAATAAAAACAGTCACAAATATTTGAAAAACAACAAGTACAAGTCCCTCAGAGTGTCTGTTCGTAAATACCAAAAAACAGTTTTCCCCAGTTCTGAGTAGATATGAGTAACTTTTTCAAAGGAAATTCTTTTTTTTTTTAATTATAAACATTATAATAAAAGGAGCACTCACATGGATCCTTCCGTCGATCTGAGCAGGCCCATCCTCAGCCAGTCTCAGGATGTACAGGCCCATGTTGTACTCTGTTCCCCCTCGCAGACTAAAGCCAAAGCCCCTGGGACCCCTCTCTAACTCCACTGTCAAACAACCCTATACAGCATAAAGATAATAGTCATTAATACACACATACACACACACACAAACACACACATGCACAAAACATAAGAACAAATATATGCTATGGTAAAACATGTTCGTTCAAGGTGCAGTTTTCCTTCAATTGAAGACGTCATTGAAGCCCCTTCTTGTTTAATGACTGCCTGTTTTTTAATTGTCTGTATCTGTTCAGCCCAAAGTGTCATTGAGATCACTGACGTCTCATCAGAGTCTGGAGAATTTCCTATCGATTAGAGATGTCATTAATGATCCTCGCTCTTCTCTGAATGGCTTCATTCTTTCTTTATATTGATCTGAAAGTAACATAATTTGAAACTATAACTAGTGAAGGCAATTTCTGAAGAAATTGCAGTGTGAATGCTGGATGTGAATGCAAAAATGTGAGAATGGGGATTAGGTTAGAAAACTGGCGCTGCCTGCTTTCCTCCAGAAATTTCCTGGGCACTCCAGTCACTTTCAGGCTCACAGTCCCAAATTTGTAAGTCCGTTAGCTTCCACGGCTACATTGTATGAAAGAGCACTATTTTTCCTACATTTTGAAGCTACAATTATGTATGAAGAGTGAAAATTGTGGGAATGAGAGCAAGTTAAAGGAACTATTTTTTTTAAGAAGATTGTGTAGCTCCTCTGCACTCCTGCAGTGATGTCACCCACTTGAGTTCTGAACATCCTGTCCAATACCCACTTCTGGAATAATCGGAGGTCATTTTTACTAAGCTTCAAAGAATGTTGAATATTTTAAAATGTTTTAATGGAATTTAAAAGTTGAAAAATACCAAGAATCTACGAAAGATGTGGAATTTGAAAATTTGAAGGGAGTTTCTAGCTTAAAAATATGAAAGTCGATAAAACTCCAAAATACATGAAAAGGGGTGAGACGGTTTCAATTGTGAACATGCGGAAAACATGGAATATTTCTGAAAGTATGAAACGTATGAATGATAAAAGTAATAGCAATAACGTCCTCATTGTCCTCAGTTTAAATCAGTAAATCAGTGAATCAGTTTGAATGAAATTTCTACATTGGAAAATGTGGAGGGAGTCGAATAGAATATCAGAATATCGGTGCTTCCAGCATTCACACCCAATGAACGAGATATGCGTGAACTCAATGTACCTGTGCAGTGTATGGAACAAAAAGAACTAGGAGTTCTATGCTATATTGTAAGCAAATAATGAATTGTAATATTTCTTTTTATACATGTACAGACAAAGATTATAGCTTATATGACTATTATGTAAAAATGTGTGCCTGTAGCAGCTTTAACCTTCAAATAATTGCCAAGATTACATATAGTGGAGGGAATAAGAGGATGATTCGTACCTGGTTGGGTCCTGTCACACACAGCGTTCCCTGCTCACCAAGTGAAAGACTTTTGTGGTCAGACCAGTTGACTCCCTCCCTTTTCTCTTCCAGGTCCAGGTTATAACTAAAAACAAACAACAGAGGAGTTTCTCCAGTCACACAAGCTGTAAACAGCATGCTGCAGGGCACAAACACAAAAAGACATTATGCAAAACTTCAAATTCAATTTAATGCTGGATATTAAATAGGGGCTGTTTTTTTCACATTTTGAATATTTTCATTTGTATGCTGTATATGTTCTATACTGTAAACATTATTATCTTTTATGTTAATTACACCGCCGTCTTTGTCAAGGGAAAATTTCTCTAGTCGTTTGCTCTGAGGGCAACCCTCCCTCTTCCACATGCACACTTTATTCCACGGTGAGTCTAATTACAGAGGATTGTTTTTGGTTTCATAAGAATTTATAAGGGCAAGTAGCAATATTATTCTATTAATATTACCACAAACAATAACCATAAAGTGGTTCATTTTCAATTGTAGAGAGAAGTTTCTTGTTGCATGTCCTTTCTAATTCTGTGTACACCCTCCTCAGGCCAAGTGGGAGTGGGAGCAGTAAGTCAGAGAAGGAAGGAGTTGGCCATTTCAATTTGGAAAGAAAAAACATTTAGGAAGCACAATCATTTTCTCAGTATTGCCTAATGTGAATGTGAAATTGTTTTTTAAAGGTACATTTTGGTCACTTGGAACATTGCATTCCATTGCAACATCAGCGCCCAGCAGCAAAGCTACGCCTCCACCATTTTGGACTGAAAGCGACTATCGGATGCCAGTAAAATGTCCACCTGAAGGTGCTGTACAACAGTAAAACTAAATAATTTCTATTCTATTGTCATACTCTGCCGAAATAAAAATAAATAAATACAAGTTTTCAGTCCAAAATGGCGGCAGTGGTTGTTGTCAAAAAAACACCGGAGTTTTGTCTCTTTGCTTCTATACTCTTTAACGGTGAGGTAACTGTTCGCTCTAAACAACAATGGTGGCTCCCGAAGCGGTTCACATTGAAGTTGCAATAGCATCAGTTATATCCGAGCTGGAGAATATTTCTTCATTAGAAGAGCACAGAACGGCACTGAAGGCTTTTCTTGATGGAAAACATGTTTTCGCTCTTCTCCCGACTGGCTTCGGTAAGAGTTTGATTGACGGATCGTTCATCCAATCATCTGCCAAGTATTTTTTGAAAGTGCCTGCCCTTTGCCAAACAGTTTCCAATGACGGTTTCTCAGATGGTTCTGGGTAACAAACTATCTGGCGGATCAAGTTAACTGACCCTGCGACAGCTATGCACTGGGTTGGTAGTTAGTGTAGTCAGAGTATAGTTACTTAAGACTTAAAATCTACTGGTATGCACAAGATGTTTGGGCAGCTTCAAAGGCCCTCTTCTCCCTGTTGACTAAAAGTGTTTTTTGCTTTTATTCTTTTTTTTTGAGTGAGAGATGACTCTTACCGTTCATCCTGTAGTGCGGACCTTTGCCCCATGGCTCGGTGCTGGAGAGCTGGACTCTGTTTAGCTGAACTGGCTCCAGATGGAGGGCCCTTGTATTCTAAAATACATTTTGATATTACAGCGATCAGTGTAAAAATACCCACATATAGAATCCTTCTGCAACATGTTTCATATTAATTTTAAACGATAAAAGTTCATCATTTAATTCTCTTTAACAACCTGAAGACAATTTAGCCTGAAACAATTATAAACATCATCATCAGACTTAGACATCCCACTAAATGCACTGGCATTGCAGTGATATAAAGATGCAATTTGTTTTATTATTCATTCAATCCTTTTAGAGGAACCAATTTTTCAAATTTGTAATACCTCAACTAAGAACTAAATTTGTAATACTGATACTAAAACATTTATATCTTCTTATTATGTGTGTGGTTGATTGCTTTGAGCACCTGGCTGCAGAACTAATTTCCCCCTTGCAGACAATAAAGTCAAAACATTGAATTGAACCAAATTGATCACAAGGCCAACATAACTGCAGATGTGGGCACTCAGAGAGACTCACCGTCCTCGGGAACCACAGTGAGGGTGACAACGTTGCCGGCATCCTTGATAAGCTGAACAATGTCATTGTGAGAGAGCTCAATGATGGAGCGCCCGTTGACCGCTGAGATACGATCTCCGACGTGCAGCAGGCCGCAGCGGTCGGTGGGGCTGCCTTCAATGATCCGGCCAATTTTGTGTGGAATTACTGAAATGGTAGATATGAAGGGAAATGAGACATTTAGACTCAGATAGAGTGGCCATTGTAAAAGCCTTGAAATATATTGAGAAAGTCAACATAATGGTGGACTCTGTAGTTAAAGCAAAACTGCTTTGTTCTGGTTTAACTAAAAATCACAGACTGGGAGTATGGATCAGCTACAAAAGACAAAGACATCACTGTTTCCTCTATGCGTCTTTAAAGTGGGTTATACCATTAAATACACAGCATCTAGCAGAAACCCTGGTGAGTCTCCTTCTTCAGTGATGCTAAACAGTGTTCAAATTTGTTTATACCAAACTGCTACAAACTATAATGTATTATATCGCGCCATGACACCAGAAAAGTCTTTCTCCCATTGTCTTTGATGTGCATATATTGCTGGATTTTCTTAATGGTGTCATACAAAATTAGAAAAAGTAAGGAATTCATTGGCACAAACCATGTCATGTTAGCTTGGGGCTAAATAATGTTCCAAAGTTAGGCTAAAATTTGGAGAGAAAAAACTGGAATGGCCATTTTCAAAGGGGTACCTTGACCTCTGACCTCAAGCATATTCTAAAAATGCCTATTCTAAAAATGATGTGTTTTAATATTTCTGCAAACTCGGGTCGCTAAACAGTCTTGGAATTACATAAATTGGGTACCACAGGAAAGCTGAGACTCTTGTGGATCCAATGAGCCCAATTGCAATTATTGCAATTTCATTATAGAGAGACCATCTTTTGAAAATTGACCTCTCCATATAAAATAACCTGTGATGACCTCAAGGATAATCACAGCCTAATGAAACTTTACAACCAAAATCTAGAAACCTAGGGCATTCAGACAATGTATGGCTGGTATATTGATAATAAGGGGTTTCTGAGCAGTTTCTAGAACAGAGCTCGCCATCCAATTGCCGAAAAATGCAATTCTTGCAGAAATCTCCAAATGTCAAAAGTTGCTGATACCAAATCACAGCATGACTTTTTCTACGGTGTTCCTCAAGGTCTTGGTGTCTTAATGTGGTATTTTGGAGGGATTACTGATTATTGTTATCGATTCCCAATGGTTAAAAAAATGGTTAAGTTTAGCACCAAATCTGTGTACCAAATGGTATCAACCCAAAAATTGCTGCAACAACTTATGAGACATAAAAGAGCATGGGAATGGCCATCATATACTTCTATCATAATGTTCTAAACCCTTACACACTTTTACCATTCATTTTAATTAATTAATTCATATTTATTTCTGATTTATGACTAGAACAACTTGACACACAGTGCTACATCTCAAATTAATCTCCAGGTTCCCAGCTTTCAGATGATGTACACCACTTCTATATGACATATACTGTTGACTTGCTATCTCCCCCTAAAGATTCCCTGTACCTCCCTAAAAAAGACAAAAACAGGTCCAAGTGGGTCTCTTAGGGTTACAAAATGTTGTATAAGTATACATTTCTAAAAATATATTATGCTAAGCTTAGATAAGGAAAATCTTAAAATAATGATGCAGGATTTGAGAGACTACACTCTCTCACCTCCGTACGGCGGTTTACTCTTAGAGGTGAGGATAACGAAGCCAAATCCCTCTGAGTCTTTGCGGTGGAGCGTGATGTCAAAAGACTCGTGGTCCAGGGCGCTGGGCATCGGTAGGCGAGGTAGCTTGGGAGATCCGTTCACCAGCACTGGAGTCATTTCCAGAGCCTCATCCTCTGTCATATCTGAATAAAAAGGATACAGATGATAATGTTATTTGTGTTTTGGCACAACTCGTTTGTATTTGTGTGTGTGGGTGTGTGCATTCCTGAGGGTTTTTACAGAGCGGCCTGGAGTTTACTGTGTGTTCACGTATGAAATATGCAAATAAAAGTGGTGTCTTGCAGCTGAATAGTACAAACACAGTGCAGCAGTATGATCTACAGATTGTGGATGTTGAAAGTGGTTGCCAATGGCTACCGTTACCGACTATGTTGGCGGAGAGATAACTACTCAAACATTCAGTGCAAGGCCTCTATTCCCTGAATCCATAACTGAAGCTGTGATCACTTGATGATAAAACAAAAAGCATGTCCAGTGCTCAAAGAGATGATTTTTCACTGAATAACTGTGAGGTTTTTTGAGCTGTACTCTTTTTCTTTGGTCAGCTACACCAGCTGTCTGCTTAAGCTAACTACTGAGTTCATCATCTATTTACACACATCTATTTTTAACCATCAAACAGCTGTTGTTTCTGTCGAAATACAAAATGCAAAAACAGGATTTTTCCCAGGAAAGCCCTATGAGGCATTGGGTGTTTATATCAACAACGTTTTCATGATCTGGATTATTTGATCAAAAACAACAGCAAAACACAGCTTTTATACATTCATATAAAAGTGTCAGATTATTACTTAAAGGGGACATATCATGCTCGTTTTCAGGTTCATACTTGTATTTTGGGTTTCTACTAGAACATGTTTACATGCTTTAATGTTCAAAAAACACATTTTTCTCATACTGTCTATCTGAATATAGGCTACCTGTATTGACCCTCTGTCTGAAACGCTCCGTTTTAGCGCCTGTCTCTTTAAGACCCCCTCCTGAAAAAGCCCAGTCTGCTCTGATTGGCTTGTAAGAAAAATATGGTGCACCTTTGCAAAGGATCATGTCTAGACGGTAACCTACAATTTGAGAAACTCTTGCAAGATGGTTAAGGTTATAGGGATTGACCTCCAATGGTTAAAGGCAGGGTTGGTAAAGATTTTAGTAACATTTTTTGTTATTTGTTGAAATTCTCATTACAGCCCGACAGCAATCAATAAATCAAATACACGGTATCTGTGGATGTCGCAGGACTGTAATAAACCCGTCCAATCATTTAATTTGGCCCGAATGTAATGATTGGACAGGCTACTTGCCTGTCTACCTGCGTGCATTCTGCCCTTGCACTCATTGTGCATCACGACTCTTCTACAAGTTGCTAGCTTGACAGCTGTGAGTACTACAATTGTTCATGTTCCCTGTTTACGTTCATTATTTATGTTTGTAATGCTAATTGTGGGGGAGTGGCTTTGGAGAGAGGCATGAGGCAACGGACTGTCAATGTTGCTGACTTGGTGACTCTTTCTCTACAGATTTTGGGACTTTTGGAGCTAGTCGGCAGCTAGTGCTGTTAGCTACTTTCATTAGAAAAGAGTTGGCAACACTGAGCTAATTTTATCGGCTGGATCATTTTTAAAAATCTAGTGTACTCTTGCTAATTTCTCAAAATCGCCCACCTTGCCTTTAAGGTTAGGTATTGACCTTGAATGGTTAAGCTTAGGATAGGTTGTCGGGCAGCGAGTTTCGCAAAAGTTTTTGCATGTTTTCGCAATTTGTGGGTTACCTTCTAGACACAACCTTTGCAAAGGTAGTTCTCAAGCTGTTGATGATATATTCTAATGAACCTGAATGTGACATAGGAAGGGGAGCCAAATCTGAATGGCTTGTTGAATCACATGTTTTTTGATTTAGACAGCCCACAAAAAACTGACTGGGTTGTCTTATTTCACAGTTTGTGGGTTGGTAGACACTCCAGATACCCAAATGTATGAGCACAAGCAATGAAAAAGTGAGTTTTTCATGATATGACCTCTTTAAATTGATGCAAAAAAACATTTAAATTATGTCAGGTGTTGCTCTGCTTGCTCACCTCTGTAGATGACCTTCCTGCGTATAGTCAACATGACCTGACCATTACGGGCAGCGTTGGTCATCAGATCCAGCACCTGCTTGTGCGAACGACCTTTAACCATCACGCCATCAATGCCAATGAGCTCATCTCCCGCTCTCAGACGACCGTCCTTCTCTGCAGCTCCGTTGGGCACGATGGCCCCGATGTACACCTGGGGAAAAACATTCTGATAGGGGGTTAGTAGCTATAATGGAGAACTGGCCTTTGAGGAAACACATCATTTAATAATTATTAAGGCATATAAAAAGAGTTTCAGATCAACGACTAGTATAATCTTATATAGAGATTAAAATACTGAAAATATACAAACATGAGTGTTCTATATACTTACTGGCTGTTGTGGACCTTCTCCTCCCAGAACACGGAAGCCAAAGCCGGTTTCAATGTCTCTCTTCAGGAAAACATCTATGTCTTTGGTGTGGGGCTCTGTGGATGATGAGTAATAGTGAGTGAGGGATCATAGCTTCAAGTTGGACTGGACATAAGGTTAAAAAAACAACTTCTAAGCAGAGCTGTAACGGTATACCGGTATCAAGGTATACTGTGGTATGAAAGTTGACAGTTATCATACCGTGTACATTTGCTTATCTACGGTATTGAAAAAACTGTGTGTGAGTTAAAGATACAGAGAGGAGGCTGTGCTGTTCCACACTTCCAGTATATGTTAATAGTTAATAATCATAGGACATTATTTCAAAAGCTCACAGCTGATGTTGTTTTTCATTTAGTAGTTAATGTAACATGCTAAAGTGCTGCTAACATGCTTTAGTTATATAACATTTTATAGTTACATGCTATTCATATTTAGTCAGGTTTATAATTCTGTTGATCATAATTCTGTTCTCATTCCTTTTAGGGTCACTGTATAACTGATAATAATAATAATAATAATAATAATGATAATATTATTACACATTATATTTACATGCTATTTAAATTTGATCAGGTTTATAATTCTGTTTATTATAATTTTGTTCTCACTCCTTTAAAGGTAATTGTAACTGATAATAATAATAATAATAATAATGATAATATAATGTATAACGGTGATACCATGCAACCGTGATATTTTCTGAGACGGTTAGCGTACCGTAAAAATTGTATACTCTTCCTCATCCTCACATCCTCACTACTTCTGAGAGCAACTGATGGTGTGTTGGTGGTCTCGACTTACGTCTGCTGTCCAGCAGGGCTTTGGACTTCAGGTACATCTCTGTGGCGTCTCGTTTGGGGGAGTCGGCGGAACGCAGGGTGCTCGTGTTGGAGTGGTAAGGCAGGGCCTGGGGTACCGAGTCCATGATATCGTCCAAAGTCTCTGTGCTGGCCGTCATTTCCTGTCTCTGAAAAGAAACACATGTACCATCAGCACCCCATATTGCTTCATTAGTTTTGAACATTTTAGATTTTCATTAGATCACATGTCCTTTGGTATTCACCTATGAAGGACATCACACATTTTATTGATAGTCTCTACAGCTCATTATCCCAGACCGGAGTGGCTGAGCATCTGATGGTGATAGATTACCAAAGGTCACTTCACTGGCTCTTTTTTTCTTTAACTGTTTCACTTTACCTCCCTCCAATTGTTTTTGGAGGCTAAGCAATGAGATATTAATGTAATTTAAAATCCACGGGAGAAACTAAAGATTTCCCCGTGGCTGTGGCGGGCCCATTCAGGCAGAAAGGGCAACTTCTTTATCTAAAACTGTTGTATTAATAATACCACCATATCTAAAGAGGCTCATCCATGCTTCATTACCATTGCAATCCCCTGACAATAGCCCTAAGAATACGAATACTGAAAGGAAGTAATTAAGACCGTTTCTCAGCGCAAACAAAAGGAGGCGCCCAGAAACATAATCAATATTCAAATTTATTGCTATCATTTAATTCGATGCAACGGAGGCTTACTGGTTAAGCTGAAGGACAAAATGCTTTGCAATTAAATTGAGGGATAAGTCCCCAAAGGGGAAACAATTGTGAGGAAATAGGGAAAAGATATGCTTTTACTCACAGGCTTTAGACTCTTCACGGGGGACGTTTGACCTATGGAGAGACACAGATAGGCAACAGGAATATGGTGAGAAATGCAGATGTGATTTGGAACGATCTCTGAGCTGCCGTCCACCAGATGGCACTGCCTCTCTGGCTGAGAAACAGTAGCAGCAGTGAGTGAGCATGAAAACAAACCAGTGAGCTGCTCTAAACTCAAGAGGTGTACTCACTAAATAACGCTCCATTAGGGAATATGCATCCATGTGCGATTAAAGATACATAGGGAATATAAAGGTAGTACATGTGCCGGAGTGATGACTACATAGTGAAAGCCCCAATGCAGGGTTAAAGAAGCGGGTGAGAGCATTAGAGACTCATGCATATAATTCGATGACCGATAATTCTCTTCCCTCTCTCGCTGTTCGCCGTACAGTACACCCACACGTTCCATCTCAAGCGCTCAGATTGTTCCCTACAGATCCTCTCATACAGCCCCCCTTCCTCCCCTCCGCTCCCATTCAACCCCCCGCATTAACTGGATTAACAAACACTCCTCTGGAGCTTGCAGCCCTGTGGGGCCGGACCAACACTTGGCTTGATGAGGGGTTAATGGAGCCTGATGTGAAAAAAGGGAGAGAGACGCAGCGGCGTTTTTCTGCTTCACTGCAGAATTCCCAATCCAACATCAGAACCATCAAAGACGTATAAAAAGACGACACCTGAAACACACCCACTCTTTTCCTTCCATCCTCCATCTAAGCTCTGCTCTTCTTCTGTTCAGTGATGCCCCACCACTCACACACACTCACAGGCATCCTCTTCCAAGCTAAAGGCCATTGTCTAATGAGGGTTAAAGCTGGCATTAGCTCTTCAGTCGGGCAGCGCTGGGTGAGGCTGAGATGGCGTTGACTCTGGGGTCATGCAGTGCATCAGTGGAGTATAAGACATGGTGGCACAGCAGTGAGTAGGTGTTTGGGAGAGGAGAGAGAGGAGGGTTGGGGGCACGGCTACGGGGAGGAGGCCCCTGAGGACGTTCCCTCTATAGACATTTAGCCATGGCTCTTTAAGGGGCCATGGATATAGAGGCATGCAGAAGTCCCCTACGCTCCGCCAATGATCAAAGCCAATCCGGGGTTCATCGATTTACGCAGTGAATCCCCGGGGCAGCTGGAGATGATGTAGGAGACATTTGAAGGGTGCCTACCCTCCTCTTTCCTCTCTCCTTTGGAATCAAGCGCAGTCCCGCGCTTATGTAATTCCCAGCTCTCAGACTTGTAACAGACTGCATTACGCCTCGATAGGAGTCGTCATAAACAGAGCGGAGACACACAGGAGGAATGCTGAAGAAATGCTCGAGATGTACAGTTTATAAACGCGAAGAAGCTGCAACAATAGGGCTCGGTCGGATCGAGTCTGGTCATTGAGCAGCTACGGAGGTGCAGGTGGATCTATTCAGCTAAGAAAAGGCAGTAGTCTCTATTGTGGTGACCTTATACAGACCGCAGACACAGTGGCATCACCCAGGCTTTTACAGAACAACAGTGTGTGGTCAAGTCAATGCCCCCCCGCCCAAACCAGCCACAACACCACCTCACCTCCCGTCAGTATCAGCACGCTGACCTCACCTCCCAGGGGCACTGTTGAAGTTGTATTGACAGCAATAGCAAATTACAGTCACACATGAGAAGGCATTAAAGCATGAGGATGAAGGATGGATGCACGGCTCTACTCAACTCCACTCGCTCTTTTTTTGTTTTCCATTAGAAAAAATTATGGATAGTACCCTGGTACCTGGTACATTTTTTTTGGTACCATCGCGGGCGAGGTTCCAAGCATGGACTGTATATGAGAAGTGGACGTAGTCACCATGACGTCACCCATTGTGGACTGCCATTTTGAAGACTCCCGTTCAGCATGAGACCATAAACTCATGTTTACGATGTTTACTGAGGTAATAAATCAAGTGAGAAGTAGGCTCATTTTGTCATCGACTTCTAAACAATCAGACTTCTTTTTGCAACCAGAGGAGTCGCCCCCTGCTGGCTATTAGAAAGAATACAAGTTTAAGGCACTTCTGCACTGGCTTCACTTTTCAGATCCGGAGTAACTCACTGGTTCCAAGTAGGTTCCAAGCGAGCTGAGAAGGTGGAGTTAAAGCTGTGCCTACCACTGATTGGTCAAAGAGAATTGTCACTATAATCGTCACTTGCACAACATGGGACATCCTGCGCAAACCCGTCACTTTTAAATAGCCAAGTTACCTTTAATACCAACCGCAATTTTTTGATTCACTCGACCCAGACCCAGCAAAACTATTCCATACACTATGCAGACTACACCATACACTACACTGTACAATTAACAAAGTGCAGACATTCCTCTGTTTGGTTGCCGATTAAAGTATTCAGCGAAATGTCGTGTTGAAGATGATGTCACAGCAGTTTCATGCGGCATCGCTATGGCGTTCAGCTGAGAATGCCGCCTACATTGGGTACTATCAAGCCCCTAGGAAGAGCGCAGGGCTTTTAAGCAAATGTTCGTAGTGATCAAACAGTGGAATTACAACTTCTGTGTCCGTTACGTGATGCCATTGGGCCCAAAAATACGTTTCCCGTAGACTTACATTGGGAAAGGGACACCTGGATAATTGTTTTTGAGGTAAATCAACTTCCCAGTAGGAACACTTGAATAGCCCTTATTTAAATCATTAGGTCCTAAAAGTTGTAAAACGCACTGATAGCCGAATCCAGAGTTATTTTCCTTCCTCCGTTCATGTGAATGAGCCCGAGACCCGAGGCTGGACCGAGAGCTGGGAGGCGGGTTTAAAGGAAACGCTACTGTGAGTGCTCTATGGGCCCAATGGATGCGGAAGATCACTGGAAGATCTGGATCATTTTATACTCGGAAGTCAAGCTTTTTTTTTACTTCATGTGCCACAGAGCAACTTTCATAAGAATGAACGTGGCCCTGCCTCCAACGCTGTATCCAGTTCTCTTTATACATCCATGGGTACTATTCGCAGAGGAAAACGAAATTGAGAAAAGGACCTGGTACCAAAAGTGAGTTGAGTCGAGCCGAACCATGCAGTGGAAACGAGGCATAAGATAAGCAGGCAGAGAGAGAAACAACAACATGGACATACAGCCATTCAGTCTGCCAGATAAATAGACAGATATATAGACAGACAGATGACAGGCAGACAAAGACAGAGATGTACAGTTCTCTCACCTCCTCGCAGCACTAGCACGTTGACCTCGCTGCCCACTGGTAAGTCTTTGAGAATGTCCACCACTTGGGCGTGGCTCAGAGTTTGGACATTTTGCCTGTTGATCTCCTTAATGACATCTCCTTTCTGCAGCCCGCGGCACCACTGGGCATCCAGGATCATCTTGACCTTCTGACCCAGCGGGCAGTCGGCGATGGCGAACCCGAACCCTCCGGGCCCCTTGACCAGCGGCACGCTCACCAGCTCCGGCTGCAGCATCCCCGCCGCCAGCTCTCCCCGCTCCCCGTGCCTCCCGTTGGGCAAGGCCGCCACGACGGGCCGCCCGCTGGCGTCCGTGGTGACATAGTGGAGCTCCTGAGAGGAGCCGTGGAGGACGTCGCCTTTCACGAGCAGCGGCTGCCCGTTGATGAGGGGCACGGCCGTCACCACCTCGCCGCCGTGCAGGGCCTGCTGGGGCTGGGTGGCCGGTGGGGGAGGAGGAGGTGGAAGGGGGTCATCGCTGTCTAGATCCACATCTGGAGGAAGCGGGTAGCCACGGCAAAGGACCATGTCCACATACTGGTTGATGGGGATGGATTGGAACATCTGCACCACCTCTGGATGGGTCTTCCCCAGCACGGACATCCCGTTAATCTCAACAATCACATCACCTAAAAACAGAGGGAGAAAAGAAAGAAAGTGACGGGGGAGTTTCTATTCTGGAATTTAATCCAGACATCACGTCTCTACATGTCTTCGGAAAGCACTTATTCCTTCTTTTGTCAGATGGATCTTTCGTCTAAAATGTCCCTTTCCTCTTCACTGCTCTCTCATATTTTCATTTTGGCAGCTCGCTGTACCTCTTCCCTCTCCTTTTATCTTCAGTCTACCATTCATTCCCACTTTATTCCTGTCCCTCCTTCACACGCTCCATTGTTGAACAGACCCGAACAGCACTCTCTGCCACAACTACACGCAGGGAAGACGGGTGTAGATTTCCGTCACATCGTACCATTGTAACCATCACACATACACACACACACACACACACACACACACACACACACGCAGAGCTCACAGCTGTTGATTTATGTAGGCAGCCGCAAGGCAATGGCAAGATCAGAAACTAAACAACAAAGACGTCACATGGCTTCACACCCACCATAATCAGACTGTCTGCTTTAAAACTGCACCCTTGACAGTGCTAGAGTTGTTGTTATTGCCTTGTTGAACTCACGGGACGGTGTTAGCTTAAGTGAACACTCCAAAAATTAATACCTCCAGGTGCATCATAGTAGCACAGCTGGTTGCAAAAATATTATTTTGTAATATTGCAGAAATTATAAGCTACAAACTCACAGATCTTTCAGCCAGCTAAATGAGATTTAAAGGGACAGCGTGTAGGATTTGCTATCATCTAGTGGTGTGGTTGCAGATTGCAACCAACTGAGTACCCCTCCGCTCCTTTCCAAGACTGCAGTAACCTCACTCAGAGGCCATCCTTACCATAATAACACTACTTGAGGAGCAACGGAAGTCAGACGGCGGCTGGCAGTACCATCGTTTTGCTCTGTGGCTCATGTTACTGCAGTTTCACAAGCGTGTTGAAGAACTACGGTGGCCTTCAGGTAACGTAAAACGTGAAAGGTTCTCTCTAGAGCCAGTGTTTGGTTTGGTTGTTTGTTTGTTTGGTTATACATAAAGGGTTCATTCTAAGCTAACGAAACAAGGTATTCTCATACGTTTTGTATGATATCTACGAGTTATTCCTCAATTTTCGTGCGTTTTCCTACAAATGTCCAGCATCAATTTCCGCTACAGTCTTTTCAAAATAAACTTCCATTTTTACAGGAAACAATTTAGTTGGGATTAGGTAACAAAACTACTTAGCTAGGGTTAGGAAAAGATCGTGGTTAAGTTATGGAAAACTGGAAGAGGTTTCGCTGCTCCGAAAGTGACGTAACTTAAGTATGGAAGTTCCGTGACAAAAACTACTTAGTTACGTTTTACATATCAATTGATTTCATGGGATACGACTTACAGTGCATTTACTTTTTGTAGGTAAAGCTAAGAACGAACGGTGTATGAGAATGGCCACGAAAACACAACGATCCTTAGTTTCAGGTAATTATACACTAATGAAAACATTGTTATGAATATTATATTCTATTTCTGCTAATGGATCCCCGAAATGTTACACACTGTCCCTTTAAGTGTTTATTTGAACAGGAATAGCCTTTTTGTAGTGTGTGTACATCTGCAGAGGTTTTTGCTCACCGGACGCCATCTTGTTGTCGTGGGCAGCAGGACCGTCGCTGAGCACGTTTTTCACCTGCAGAAACTCATCTGTGCGGTCGCCTCCAATGATGGTGAATCCAAATCCCTGGGAGCTCTTCTTCAGCGCTGTGTGATACATCTCACCCTTTAGTTCGCTGGGGTCTGAAGTGAAGCCGAACCCACCTCCTTTACCTGCAAACAAAGTGAACATTAGGGTCAGAAAATCACCAGAGGCCAGACGATAAGATATTATCACGATACAATATTGCGATTTTAAATATTTTGCGATATGCTGAGCATTGTGATGAGATATATTGCGATTTATTAAATTTTTCAACAGCAAATTATGCGGTTTGTCAACATCTGTTTTATCTAATAAGATACAGTTTTCACTCTGTTCATCTCAGAGTTTCATTCACATATCTTGAGGTCAGAGGTCAAGGGACCTCTTTGAAACTGGCCATGCCAGTTTTTTCCAAAATGTAGCATAACTTTGGTGTTCTTCCTGACTAAGATTACATAGTTGGTACCAATGGATTCCTTAGGTTTTCTAATTCTAGTTTTAAAACTGAGCCCGCTACTACCTCTGAGTGACAGAATAGCTGCCGGGCCCGTCGGCGGGATTATTCGGCGAGATTGTTAAGAGGTTAATATTTTATATAATAAAAAAATCGATATTTGACGTCTGTGTATCAATACAATATTGCCATGGAAAATATTGCATTATAACTATGCTGTATCAATTTTTACCCCCACCCCTAGTGCACATGCAGGAGTGCGTGGAGAGGAAGGTGTACTATAGAGAGAGCGCCTGAGTGAAATCTCCAAACAGAGCTCGACATCAAACGCATCAACACTGATTAATTGATTCACATCCCGCTTGAAAGACAGCAAAATCCATCCATGTCTGCATTGAACGTTGATGACACGCATTATGTGCCGACAGAGTAATTAGTCATTTCTAATTAACAGGCATGATGTACACGCGTAAACTAGATAAACCCATCAACAGAGACCTTTTTGTTCACCCCTGCAGAGCAAACAGACAGATGAAATGATATACAATGTTAGCTTTAGATGCTAATTCACTAATTCACTTGTTAACTGTTCTGTGCTTCCACCTGTTACAGAAGTATAGAGCAGAACGGTGATATAACACCTCTGACAGAGTCCAATTTAGCACAGTGTCCTCTCTTATCCCCTTCCTGCTGCAGTCAGTGACTCAGAAAAAAAGAGGTTTGTCAGTGTGGACTTTATATAACTTGAGTAAGGAACAACTTAAGGTCAGTGGCAACATCAATATGGACCAGCAGCTTGGCTGTGGCATACGCTATACGCGAGATAACCACCTCTCAGGGTCACACTGAATTAAACTGAGCAGCGTCCCTATCTGGCATTACTGTGGTATCAGCACTTTAGATCATGGACACACCATTTTTCCCCGCTGCCTGATGGTCTCTGTGGCCTGGACTGCGTGCAGCATTGACTCAAAAACACTAAAGCCAAAGCCGGCTGGTGACAAATGATGTGCATTCCAGCGACTGTGCTGTATATTGAGAGAATGTGATGTGGCTGTGTATCTCTATAGCTTTAGAAGTGACACCAGTTTCTTTATATCTAAAGTTCATTGAACTGCAGCTAAAGTAACCCTACACCTGAAAGAAAAATATGTAATAAACAAACATACTTAATACTTGATTTTTTTAATACTAATTACAAATCATATGTGTGTCAACAATAACGATAAGTGTATTTAATTATATAAACAAAAATGCCCAAGAATGTTCACTGTGTTTAAAGCAATGTGATACAACTTTAAATGAACCTTAATTTAATTAAAGGGTAACTTTGGTATTTTTCAACCCTATTTTCTCATGTTTTTTTGTCTAACTGACTAATAGCGACAACAATTTCTGAAATTGGTCCAGTATTGACGGAGAGCGTTGTAGGCGGCAGCCGCTCACTGGCTGCAATATGGTGCCATTGGGGCAAGCTGGCATCGTCATTTACGTCCACTAAACGTGCTTGTTTTTGCCTTGACAGACACTGATTGTTATTATAAATGTCTGACAACATTATGGAAAGAGTCTCACTCAAGGAGAAGTCTCGTTCTGAAATCTGGCGAGGTGACGTGTTGCCAGAAGACAGCAGTGGGATAGTGGAATACATCCATGGTGGAAACGTGAGTGCCAGTTGGGCAGTTTGTTGTGTTGGAGTACAGAAAGCGTAGCTTACTGTTATCTACAAGATTTTCAACGTCATGGCTGAATATTTAGATGATTTCAACAATGTGGATGAGGTCTTTGAATTCGATGGCTGCCCATATTTATTTGAGTCAGAGTAACTTCTCCTTGAGTGGGACTTGGATACAATAACAAACAGACCGGATCAAGTGAAAGGTAAGAAAACCATTTTATTCCTCTCTAGGGTCCTTTCCATAATGTTGTCAGACACTTATAATAACAATTTGAGCAGCTGTCAGTGGCAAAAACAAGCACTTTTTGTGGCCATAGCATTACATTGACGCTGCTCACTTGCCCTCGCAGCTCTTTACAGCTTTATCCCTCAATATTGGACCAATTTCAGAAATGATTGTCTCCATTAGTCACTTTGACTCAAAAACATGGGAAAATATGTGCCAGGTTGAAAAATACAGAAGTTAACCTTTAAGATAACTTCTAGTAGATTTCTCCTCTAAAGAAAGAATTGGGCTTAGCCCCAAAACTGAATTTCACTGCCATCATGCCACCAAGTTAAAGATGTGGTTGAAATATTCACCAACAATAGTTAAAAGGACAAAGGTGTCATTATTCTATGTTTTTGTTACTGTCACCAAATCCCATCAAATGACCAAAACCAACAATGCTTTAGTCTGTCTTCCTAAGCCGATTAATTCCTGAAGAAATATTGTCTATTAAAGAGGCTAAAAAAGAGCTGCAAAAAATGCTCAAAGTAAGGAGGAGTAAATCATGCATTTGTTGGGGACTATTTTAAGCCACAATTGTTGAATTAGTGGGTATTAATGTCATCAAGAGGGGGTATGTGGGATTGACTCAAAATAAACTAGACTGTCCATGTTCTTGGTAATGAAGGAAAATGTCACCATTGGTACAGTTAATGATGTGTTCTCGACTGTTTTTGGACAAAAATTGAGGAATAAGCCAAATCAGGCTTGTTAGTAGGATCAGTTCATTGTTGGTTTTGGTCTTAGTTGGCATTAGTTGAAGATAATGATAATAAAATGGTGACTTTTGAGATGTGCAGCTAAAATTGGATTTGAGAAGACTGCATCAATGCATGTGTATGCCTCACCTGAAAACAACTGCTCTGTTTATATAAATCCAAAGCTACATATCTTCTTCCAATTCCCCCCCTTTATCTCTCTCTGTTGCACATGGTGATTGGATGGTGACAATGTGCCATTTTTTTTCCATATCTAATTTTCAAGATCACAACAGCAGCTACTTTGCTGGAAAGTAACAACTGCAACAACCTCTTATTTCCTTCAGTTTTAAAAAACACTCTGTAACTTTCAGAGGCGTGTGTGAGGAATTTAAATGCCGGCACTCTCACACCATCAAATGGTTCAGCAGTCATAAACATCCAGCGCAGACGTGAACGGCTGTGAGTGAGTGTAACTCATCACAGTCAGAGTGGACTCCAGATGTCCACACTGTCACATGGATCAAGCGATGCTCATTTACATAATCACATTCAAATTGCTTGATAAACTCAACATGGGATGTTATTTCTTCTTCCCCGCCAGTGAGTGCTGAAATAATAAACCATTTGACTGCACGTGTGAAGAGACAGACAGACAGAGGTGACGGAGGGAGAACTAAACAGAGGGAGGAAGTGAGCGTGGCGTGTGCGAGCCTGTACTTGTGTGGGAGAGTCCAAGGAAGGTCTCTGCGCCAATGTTTGTGGGCAGACTTTGAAAGCCAGAGGCAGACAAAACCATCAGATCCAGCGCATCAAACAGCCATGGCTTTTGATTTCTCATGTGTGACTCAATTGCGTTGTAAATCCTCAGCAACATTGTTCAGCATAATTGGGAAGACATCTTTCTTACTACATCAATGGAGCAACAGCGGCTGTCGTTTCCAAGAATACACCTTGAACATCAGAAATAAAAAAAAACAACTGCTGTTGCAAAGGCCAAGAGTTGACTAAACAAAAGTGCCATGCAATGAAGACAACCTATCTGAACAAAGCAACACATGTGGGCACAGAGTCTGGTATGTTGGCTAGCTGGCAAAACACCATAGTATAGTCTCCTTTGCAGGTTTAGCTACAGCAACACATCATATAATTGACCAAAATTGCCAATACTCAATAATACTCTAAATATGACAGTAGGAAAAGTGTTGAAAAGGGGCATTTTGGAATAATATCATGTCAAGTAAACCTGTTGTTGTGGAAATAAGAATGACAAAATAATAAAAAATGAGCTGAGATTTAATAATTTATTGAATTATTTCACAACATTTCTATAGTTAATTGTAATTTCCCTGATATAAAACTCCCTTCCTTTCCATCTGTAAAAATCAGACCTCTAGCCTGAGGTGCAACCGTCGACTGTTTCATCATAGCAACCGTCTGACAGCTCACTAGGTTGTGTAATCGGTAATCAGGGGCGAGATGGCGGTTTCCTCGGTCTCCACACACCTGAGCAGAGAAATGTCTGATTATGCGTGGCCTCTCTGACGTGCTGTTCCACCAGCTGTTGCCACATGCACCGCTAAAAGCCGGCCTCCTCCCCTGCATTCCCTCTCGCACTCCCTGAAACCCTGCCAGGCTGTGCTACGAGCCTGTCTATCTCTGCTACCACTGCAGCACTGTAATCTATTATACATCCATTGTAATGAAAACATACTTAATTCATAATGTTTACTGCAGGAGGAAAAAAATGGCTCATCAACCTAAAGAACAGACCGTTACTGCAGGACGGACAAAAAAAATCTGTGTTAAATGAGCGAACCAAGGAAGAACAGGTTGGTTTTGACAATCTATTATTGTTTGAGGCTACATGAAGGTTGACGCGTTCAGCTGACCTTGCAGAAATGATGGCATTCCTACTGCTTTTCTATTCCCAGAAAACATATTTATCACAGCACACTGACTGAGGTGAAAGGGTTGGCCTCAGTACAGTGCATAAGCCAAAGTAATTAAACTACGACTACACTTCAGACAATTAGCTGATGCTCATGTCCAGAGTGATTTAAAGTGAGTGCAGAAATAGAATAAGCTCAGCTAATGTTACACGGCTCCAATAAAGCCAAAACTATTCCTGTTGTTCTTGAATATCATACATAATAGTGGAAGTGAACACTATAGGTCAAAAATAATAGCACAATAAGGATAGAATGATCATAAAAACAGCAGGAACAAAGAGATGAATTCATCGTTTTTCATTATCTCTGCCAGGAGATTATGTAATCGGTCATGAGTATGCATCTCTGTCTCTTGTGGTTTGTATAAATTCATCACACATTACAGCAGGGGTCGTGGCAGACACACCTTGTGGAAATCTGCACTCTACTGAGTGCACTTTTCTAGTTTTAGATGACTTAATTTTTACTGGAATTTCCTGTGGTGGTGTTTTTACCAAGTCAGACAATGACGAGTGCGAAAGCCAGAAAGCTGGTGGAAGTAATTATAGTTACATGTACTTGCATGTCTTATAAGCCTGAGGGGGACGTCAAAACCGACGAAGCGGGGTGCGATATCTCATGCTGTTTATAAAGGTCACAGTCC
The DNA here is from genome assembly GCA_916701665.1 of Sebastiscus tertius. Classification (NCBI taxonomy): domain Eukaryota; kingdom Metazoa; phylum Chordata; class Actinopteri; order Perciformes; family Sebastidae; genus Sebastiscus; species Sebastiscus tertius. The sequence goes on from CAKAOH010028777.1 coordinate 22,617, forward strand.
CATGTGTTGGAGCAGCAATGTGGCAATTGCAGGTTTCCATGTGTGTACAATCCTGCAGGTGCTTTACTCAACCCCTCTGCAGTTATGAAACGCTGGAAGTTTTTTTTTTCTCTCTGCTAACCAATCTCTAGAAGAGTGGTACATGTTCTGCAGCACTGTTGTTACCTTGGGAAGGTGCTGCTGCGGCTTGTTGGATCGCGGCCGTCTCCTGGCTCAGCTTCTTCTTTGCCTCCAGGACCGGGTTCTCAAACTGGGTTTTCTGGTTGATGTGGCTGCAACATAAACAGGCTCAGATTTAAGAGACTTGCAAACACACATAATATATAAACACACACACCTCTGACTTTTTGAGCGTACTGCGCCACTTTTCTGCCATCAATTATGTATGCACCTTTCTTTTTATAAAGGAACTGTGATTTTCTAATACAGGGACGTTATAGTGGCGTCATTATAAATACATTCATAAACACAGCACACATGCAGCTGAGGTTGCCTCTTTATGTGGGAGAACTACCATGGCTTTTAGCAATTTAATATTGTAGGAAATGAACCCCCCTGACTGCCAACAACATCCTGTTCCTCTACAACAAGGTAAACAGCCTGTTGTCCCCCTGGCATATAAAACACAGCCATTGTATCATAGCGAGTTCATTTCAAACTAAAACACTGGCAGCTATGAGCTCCATCTATACGGCATTGACTCTCCTTGTCCAAACAGTGAGCGTTTCTCCCTTGCGTGTCACTTCTACCTGGGAGGGATCCTTCTGCAGCCTGAGCAATAAAACAACGTGAGCGTTCCCATTTTCTTTTCATTGCAACAGATTGCTACCTCTCCTTCCAGCCCCCCTCCCAGACCCCCCCCACCCCCCTTTCATCTATTCTAGTTGAAAGTCTCCCTGTGCTGTTGCAATGGCTGTGTTTCACTGAATTCCTGCTGGGGTGGTGAGCACAAAAACACATTTTGCACTCAGACAAATACACAAACAATATGCATTCTGCACACACGCTCATTTCACAACGAGAGCACAATCAGAGTTGTGCTCACATACAGGTCACTGCAGCGTTACCCACAGAGTTTCATTTTGCCACCCACTGACAAACAACGAGAAAATCCTGATCAGAATCTTCAACTGCTCTCCCCACCCGAGATGAACAAAACAAGCCGCGTGCAACATCCATTTGTTTATTTTTAGACAGTATTGATTCACGCCGGCCCGCTGCTAATGTACACAGTGTAATATGCACTCCTGATCCTCCCGGAGAAATGTGTGTTATGTGCATCTGCGAGGAACGAATGTGATAAAACAATTTGCACTGTTTGTGATAATGGCAGCTGCTGGAGTGCTTGGAAAATAAAACATATCAATAAATCAGTGAAACTTACTCAACGTAGTATGTGCCGTACTGTGGGTCGTCAATTTCCTCCCAGCCGTAAGGTAACTCTGCAAACAGAGAACAGCGTGTCATTGCGTTATGCAGAGATGCAAATAGGGAGCACACATAAAGATAACAGAATGAAAGACAGAAGAGGAAGAGAAGAGTGGGCACAATGTTTAGTAGTAGACAATCCTCTGAGAGTTGTAACCCATTTAACATACAGCAGTAGTTACCAGTGTATTTCTTTCCCCCCTGACTGGGACGTTTAGCATAAGAAAGTAGCCATGAAAATAGCCTACAATGATTTAGAGAACATTTCTGTGGTTTCAACAAAGCAGGCCGGCTGGAATGGCTGATGTACGTCATGCCCTGATGAACATATCAGGCAGAGGGAGAGAAAGGAGAGAGATAGAGAGAGAGAAAAGAGCTCTTCACGCAAGAGAGAGCTTTGGAGTAGCTTTTCAGAAGCAACACACCAACTAGCGCTCCGTCCGCCTGTAAAAATCCATTAAAACCTGTCTGGAAGGGTCCCAGTTTTTGAGCCGTGGCTACTCTCTGTCTCTGCCTGCACTTAGGCCCACATTAGCATCCTGGGGATACAAAGGCATGTGTACAACTCCTTAAAGTAGAGCCCAGCTCTGGGTAAATTAGGCCAAGTGACTGTGAAGCTGAGGGTTACTCTTACTGTAGTGGACATGTCATATCAAAGTTATAGAGTCATATTTTACCCTGGTAGGATATTTGATTAAATGGGACCTATGTTTCTTTTGTGCTTTTTCCCCTTCCTTAAGTGTAATATACTTTTTTTGTGCATGTAAAAGGTCTGCAAAGTTACCAAGCCCAGAGTCCACGCCAAAGGGAGTTCCTTTCCCCCACAGAAGCACTGTTCCTGAACCGCCTGAAACGCCTTGTTTAAAGGTATAATACACAAGAATGAACTAAAAAACAATGTATTGATTGATACAAAAATAATCCCTCTCAATCATCGGTGTCTGTTTCTGTAGAGACCCTGCAGCCCTTTGCCTGGATTTTCTTGTTCTTCTTATTTTGCTTTACTCTGGGCACTTCTAAGCGTCAGCAAAGTGGCTTTGGGCTGCAACCTCCAACCAATAAAAGTGCAAAGGGTGTGCAGCCCGTTCAAGTGGTCAAATACCGCCGCTGTGTCACACCCCTCTGCTGCTGATACTGACTCACAAGTCCCCCTTTACTCTGTTGGAAACAAAGCGGCCGTATTTCACGGATGGGAACGGGTTGTGTTATGTGCATGTGTTCCAGTGATCCTCCTGCTCCTCTCTGTACTGTGAGAGCAGTAGTTTGACAGCAGCAGACAGCAGACAGGACGCCTACATTTATTCAAAATCCGGCAACTCGGCATCTTCCCGCAGGGTTGTGCGGATTTGTGCGGAGTTAGTTGTGTGTTTTAGAACATAACTGCCGTGAAACAATCAGAAGATAATGTTTTATTTCTCTGATTTGCTGCTTTGTTCTCACTAACGCCGCTCTCTCTCTTCAGTCACTCTATAGCTCGCTCCACCATCGATGCTCTCTCTCCCTCTCGGCTCGTTGAGCTGTGGAGGTGTGGCTAACTTGGAATGCGGTGTGTTTACAAGCAGGAACCAACAACGGTTACATACTATACCGCTGAAATTTTCTTCCGTAACATGGTGATGTCACCAAGTAACACACTTTACCTAGCGGCTAGTTTGACATGCCCTCAAACAAAGCTAGTTAGAGTGGAGCTTGAGCGGGGTCTGAAGAGTTTGGTTCAGTTGACCAATCACAACAGTGGGCCAGCTGACCAATCAGAGCAGACTGGGCTTTTTGGGAGGACTGGAGGTGTAGGAGCTCAAACAGAATGTTTCAGACAGAGGGTGAAAAGAGGTGCTGCAGCACAGTCGGTATGAGAAAAACATTTTTTACATTAAAACATTTTTTACATTAAAACATTTTTTACATTAAAACATGTAAACATGTTCTATTAGAAGTATGCACCTAAAAATAAGCATAATAGGTCCTCTTTAAACATGTGAAGTGATGGATCACGTAATGTGGGACACATACAATAAGAGGTAATGCCCCTTGTGTAAATACATGTGCAGTAGTTAATGGAATGACTGTATGCTTGAGTACACCAGCTGAGTGGTGCAGCCCACATACCTCCATCCTCACACTTCTCAGGGGGCTTCGCCTTCTTCGCCAAGCGGGGGTCCAACCACGTGGTCGTCTTGGTATTGTGACTGCGGAGCACACAAAGAGCAGCCAGTAAATATCAACCGTAAAGACCTGCGCCAGCAAGAGAAAAGCAGCCAATAACAGGATGTGCCATGACTGAAAAACTACAACTGTATGTATTCTCCTGTGTAATATGCTCTCGTGCATAAGAGCCACCAGATTCATCAACAAAACATCTGATCCATCGGTTTACGTTCAGCTGTCACATTCCCGGTGTTTATGGTTAGACGGCTTTTTTCAGAGAGGAGAAAAGAAAAACCTCTGAATGTGAAACCCGACAAACTCGTTTATCCTCTGATGTCTTAAACAACTGGGGTGTGTAATCAGGAGGAAAATCACAATGGTCTTCTGATATCTTTAGAGACAAGTGGCTTAGAACCAAATATGAATAAAACACATAGGCTTGCACGCACACACGTGCTTGCATGTATGTACAATACACCCACACACACACTTCTGGACCTTTGAGAGAGGCTTGTTTACTCGACTGTTCTAAAATCAAAGTATTGATCGGCTTAGCGTAGAGCTTCGCATGTCTTGATGTTAGGCAAAGCAAACAACCGTGGCAGTCAATGGGAATAAATCTGAGTGTTTACACTGAATCTTTGAGCTTTACTTACGTACTTATAGAAGGATCAGTAGCTTATGTGTATATTTTACTCTCTCTTTGCTGCTATTTTTGTAATCACTCAGTGATGAGTAAACTGTGTCACGTGCCGATCACAAACCCACCATTACACCCAGGATCAAACTGCTGGGCTGATTAGACACTGATTTGATACAGAAATATTCATCTGTGTTTCATTATGCATAAAAAACAAAGCAGTCAATAAAATACTGCATTATATCAGATATACAATCAACACTTTCATTTTTAACATTGTGTCTTGCAACACACCTGGCTGCAGTTGTAAAATGACAAGATTAATATAAGCAACAAATCAGTCACTTAGCCTAAATTTCATCCCTCATCATCTAGCGTACAGACTGTGCTACATCTGATCAAACTAATATTTACCTGAAGCCTCATCTTACTGTTACGGCTTCTGTTGGCATCAAATCCCATGAAAAGACCCCAAGACCATTGGTTCCTACTTACAACGTAACTTAAACAAAACAGGCTAACAGGCTTTGACCACACAGGCATTTCTTGTTAGTCAAATCAATTTATTGTTGAGGTCTTTTAAAGTTAAAATTCACAGATTTTCAACCTTATCTCTACTGTATCTATCTGAGGGATATAGTGTGAATAATGCCTACAGTTCTTGCCAATGTTCTGTGTCTCTGGGCACCAGAGGTGGGACAGTCATTGTTTTGCAATTCGCAAATAAGTCTCAAGTCTTTGCACTTTAAGTCCCGAGTCAAGTCCCAGGTCAAGACTGACAAGTCCGAAGTCCTAAACTTTGAGTTTCAAGTCCTAAACAAGTCCTAATGCGCTCAGTAACGTAACGTTAGTTCTTCATGGTTTTCCTCAACTTATTTGGATGCTGTTGGATTGGTTCAATTAAAGTGCATTAGGGGTATTAAGTGTAAGATAATCAAATGAAAGTCCCAATAATATTCAACAAAAATAAAGAGTCCAGAGTTCAACAAACAAAACACCACTTTTCAGGGAGTCAGCAGTAAACAACAAAAGATAGAAATTCAGTGTTCAGTTGTTTCCCCACGAGAAAATCCTCTTCCCAAACAAATCAATAAAGGATCTCACAAAAAGTAAATAAACCCAACATCTTTATCAGTATCGGGCAGTTGATCGTCTTCGTGCACACACTTTTTAAATAACATACTTTTCATCTTTGGGCTTGGGGGGAAGGTATCAAGTATTATCAAGTACTTTCAAGTCAAAAGGCTCTAGTCCAAGTGAAGTCCAGTATCACTGGTGTTAAAATCCAAGTCGAGTTTCAAGTCTTTTATTATTTTGCCATGTCAAGTCGAAAGTCATCAAATTTGTGACTCGAGTCCACACCTCTGCCCGGCGCAGCTGCAAAATCTGTTGTTCTGTGGGGCGCAATATCATTCAAAAACGTTCTTGTTCTCTTCACTTGTTTTGCCCACCAGTTACGTTTCCAAAGTGAACTCGCCGCTCACATGCAATGCATCCTGGTACATGTAGGCACAGCTGGCACGGCTCCGCAGCAGGACAGATCTGCTTTCTCGGTCAATATAGCAGGTAGTGGGGAATAATTTCTTCAGTGAACTACATTTACCATCAGCACCGATTGGACATTGACATAAAAGGTGGTGAATTGTCCCTTTAATGGCATTGGTTTGCAATAAGAAAAATACTACATATTTCCAGGCGTATACTTTTCACTCAGTTGCCAGTTTATTAGGTACACTTACTGTAGCTAAAACTAAAGTCTGGTGTTGATTCAATCTTAGGATCATTTTGGTGGATGCGGTTGATTTGTTGTAATAGTTTATGATAATATAAGATACATAAATCCTCATACTGGAAGAGGATGGAACCTACAAACGGTTGGCATCTTTATTTGATCACATTAAATGAATTAATTGCTCACTAAAACTAGTGATGAATTACAATTGATGCTCATCAGTTAGCCAGTTGACTAATCATTTCAGCGCTAAATGGACTCATGACCCGAGGGTTGCTGTCTCTCACTTACTCTATGAAGTAGACCATGCCGGTCTCAGTGTAAGCCATCTCCCAGTTAAGGGGGAGCGGCTCCAGGCTGTCATCGCGGGGAAGAGAGCTCCATGTGCGGAAGTCCATGGTGCTGCTTGACTGGGTGTAGCTGGGCACCGCTTTCCTCCAGTCTGCCCCCTCTTTGTGCTCTGTAGAGAGAGAATAAACCGGGAGAAAACAGAGTGGATGGTTAGCCTGCAGGAACACCTCTGCCCTCCTGATTTCCTGCGTGCTGCAGGGGAGTGGAGGGAGAGCCGATGTTGCTCATAGGATTTGCATGCGAGTGACGGCGTGTGTGTGTTTGCCAAAGGGCTGTTTTGCATTTGCATGTGCACACAGTGTTAATGTTTATGCATAAGTGTATATGTGCATTCCCTGTGGGTTGCAATGATACAAGGCAGGGATTCACACTAGAAAGGGCCATTGGAGCCCAGGGCAGTTTCAGTATGATAACACTTTACCGCTGCTCTTCACCTATAAATTATTGCATTTGCATAGACACCCATTAATGAGAAACTGCTCTACAATGAGCACGAAACACACAACAAAGGCCCCCCTAATTCACTTAGCATTTCATACCTTCTGTCAGAAGATGCACGAGTGCTTTTCATCCCTTTTCTTTTCATGTGGCGCTACTCACAACAGAGGCTGTATTTCCTAAAGACCGTTCAACCTGAATTTTAAATTGAACAAGTAATTGCTAAAACACAAACACGGAGCCCCTCAGCAGCATCAGCGTAGTTATATGCAGCATCTAAAACAACTTTCTTCTTTTGGTCTCTCCGATCAAAAGCACATAATTTATATTTAAAGGCCCAAACACACACACACACACACACACACACGTGTGTTTGAGAAGCCATGTAAACACCAGCCTGAGGGCAGAGGCTGAAGGAGAGCCGAGGTCATCGGGTTCACAGCTGGGTGAGGGCCCACTCAGAGATACAAAGGGGGGCTCATGATAAGGACAGTCTGAGCAAAGATGGGGAAAAGCTGCAGTCAAGAGTTTAGAGACTTAGAGCTCACATTTTCCATTAACCTCTTTTTTCATTCGACCATAACTGTGCCCATCTATGGCTGGTCCGAGACCTCTCTGCCACAGCTGTGGGCTGTAGCAGAGCAGTCATTTGTGACTGGTTTCTTTCCATAAAAAGAACTCCTGGATGTCTGGGCATCGTTTCCTGTTTGATTTCAATATGACAGAGCGGGTTGGGTAAACAGACTTTGGATTTCTGTGAATCCTTTGTACAGCTGAGCAAGCAGTGTTTGAGCCGTGACTGTCAAAACAATGTTTCATTCTGTAGAGAAAAAAACACCATTTTCAGCTGCGACTAGCCTCAGTTTTAACCCCAATTCTCTCACTATAAAAAGCCAGGTATGGTGCACCGTATGTAACCCATTTTGTGCTCTCCTTGTGAACATTAAGGACAGGTTTGTTCCTCAGAGGGCTGAGGAGTTGTCCTGATTGATCGCATGCACAGTGTTCTGCTCTCTGGATGAGACTTTCTCAAGGTGACCTCTGCGGTGCGACATATTAGAAGGTAACAGTAACAGAAATGCCGAGAGGAAGATTTATCAACAGTGGTGCCAGCTCATTTGAATATCTGTGAATAATACTTTCACTTTGGAGACAGCATGTCAGCCGTGTTTAGTCACTAAATATGGATTAGTAGCAGATCAGTATTAAATGGTTTAATTACAAAATAGAAAATACTTCCTCACTTAGCTTTTACGGGAAAAAGACATGCAGATATCTTTGGTTTTTATTTGCTCAGGTTTTGAGATACATCTATTGAGAGTGGGGTCTGAGAATTATCCACAGAAGAACTGTAATTATTGTTTAATCTGTTGACTGCAAAAAAAATCATAAAAAATTAAAAATATTGGGCCTCATGCAGCAACATTCTTGTGCCAATGTGTCTAAAATATGAGTGGATCCAATATCCAAATGCCCAAATTGAGAAAAGAGTCAGAGCCATTATTTTCTCTCTATTTGGGTCTGTTGAGGTCAACTGCATTTGGATTGGATTTAATTATACAGACTGTCCTCAGGTACTTTTCTTTGATTGGAAACTCATTTATCATTTTAATTTTAATTTTTCTCATTTTTTTCACATCGGCTTCAGGTGGGTATTCCATGGTTTTGTTTCTGATCAGGTCCAAAATGTTGGATCCTTTCAACTAATGACACCACAAACTAAATTCTACCCACCTCCATTGTGTTGTGGTGGCAGAAATGTCAGGGACAGAGAAAGATATCTATCTGCATTGCTAGATAACAGTGGTAAGTTTCAGCAATATGTTTTGCAATTTAGGTTTAATAGTTTTTGCAGGTCAATTCATTTCAATCTCATGTTAGTTCATGTAAACGCAAAAAAAAGTGTTTATGATTTTGCACCGGTTACATTTTCTTGTGTAATAAATCTCCTTCCCCTGGAATCTAATTAGGAAATAAAAAAAAAATCTGGGCGTGCAAAATACTACAACCTTGAGACAAATGAATGAGAAGCAGATGGGATGAGAGCTTAAGAGAGATGATCAAGCTGCTCAAGAGGAGAATCTTTTAATGCCGTTTTATGTGACGGATTGAGAAGTGCACAGTGCTGTAGTGTCCTCAAACACCCATTGGGCCCATCAAACGGTATACAATCTGCAACAAGTCAAAGTCTTTATGTCTTACAAGAGACAGTGACCTAATGTGGCGATTCCACAACCAAAGGACAAGCAGAGTACGGCAGAATCTCCGTTATTTAACATGACATCCTGTGCTTTGACATTTACTGACCAGGCAGTCCATTGACCAGCGGTGGCCTCTCATCATCATCTTCCTCCTCGGGGACCACGCTGTCCTTCCTGTCCATCTTGCTGACTGACGTTGTGCGTTTCCTGGGTACCTCGCCACTGTAGTCTTCATCAAACAGCACCTGATCCACCAAGTCAGGCTGCACCAGGTTGGGCTCCGCCGGAGGCTTCGGGGTCCCATAGTAGTTACCTTACAGAGCGAAGGATGGGAGGAGCAGAGGGAGAAAGAGGAGAATGAGAATCATTAAACAATGCAACCACAAACAGATAAGGAGCCACAGAAAAGTCATCACTTCATCATTTTATGCTACTAGACATTTGTGTGAATTTGTCACAATAAGCATATGAATTCTTGAGTTACGGCCAAAAACGTGTTCTGTGAGGTCACAGTGACCTTGACCTTTTGACCACCAAAATCTAATCAGTTCATTCTTGAATCCAAATGGTCGTGGCTAGAAGAACACGCAAATTGCAAAACTATCATAAGATGGTTAAGGTTAGGATTGGTCATCGGGCAGTGAGTCTCGTAAGAGTTTTTGCAAGAAATTCCCTTCAGGGGTTTCTGAGATATCACGAGAATGGGAAGGGCATGAAGTCACAGTGACCTTTGACCTTTGACAACCAAAATCGAATCAGTTCATTGCTGAGTCCAAGTGGATGTTTGTGACAAATTTGAAGAAATTCCCTCAAGGCATTCCTGAGATATCGCGTTTCTCAAGAATGGGTTGGACATAAGGTCACAATGACCTTGACCTTTGACCACCAAAATCCCAGTTCATCCCTGAGTCCAAGTGGACGTTTGTTTGTTTTTGGCACAAAAACATGCGTTTCTGAGACATTGCATCCACAAGAATGGGTCGGACGGACTGACGAACAACCCGATAACATAATGCATCCGGCCACGGTTGTCGCCAGTGCGGACGCATAAAAAAAGTACAGTAGTGTGCCATAAAGTGTAAAATAGGGAAGGAGACACAGGCAGAAAGATCACCCACCATGTCTAACATCACTCCGATTCATCTGATTCCAATCAGCTTCAAAACTCACACACGAGCACTCAAGGTTGACTATTTACAAGTTCCAGAGGTCTTCTTCCTCTGTATGACTTTCACGTCTCTGAACCCCATGCTTTGTTTTCCCTCGATAACTGCACCACAGGGCTGTCATGACTCATGTAACATTAAAATCACTTCGCTCGGAGTTTGCCAGCAACTAATTACACTGATCATTGAATACAGCAATTATCTATCTCTCAGCTTGCTTTTTTTTTTTTTTCCTAACGAAGAAAAAAACCTTGTGTTACGGATTATAAATATTCCGGGCGCTCTGTAAAAGAGGGGATAGAGTGCAAAACTTGGTTGAATTATTTGCTCATTTAGCTCATGCGGTGATCCATCTATGTATGGCTGGTGAGCAGTGTGTGGAACTCAATTTAGGCTTAGAATAAGCAATTATTCAACCTCCATTAGGATTATAAATAATGTGCATACTAATTTACATCCCGACCATTTATTATGATCATTTGTTTGCTAAATGCTGCTCTGTCAGATGTGTTCATGCAATAATATCAAATACATCTTTTTGGCAATTCATTTGTTAGGTAAAATATTTCCTCGGTGCTTACAATAAGCAATCATAAGATTGAGCCTACTCAGCTGAATCACGATTTTATAATTAGATTAATTAAAGAATAAGGGGAGATACCGCTGGGAAATAGGGATTTTCAGCTATTTAATTAGCCTCCATAAACTGGATCTTATTTTCAGTTGGACCACGGTATTATGAACCTTTGATGTACTTAAGCGTGAACATGCAGATGCTGTACTGTAAGAGCAACATTTATCAACTCCAGATCTTTTTATAGCTCGGTACAAAGAGGGGGAAGCTGACAACGGCGTGCATGCTGGGAAGAACACAGGGCCTCTGAGGAACACATCACAGTCATTCCAGCAGCTCTTACAGCACGATACAGTACCGCCACAACAGCTTCTCTGATAAGTGAGCCCATCTCGAGTGCGGCCTCATCTCCTCAGGCGTGCCAGCTACAATACGTAGCAAACTGGGTTAATGCAGCTATGCTCATCTTCCTCAAAGCAGTGGGAAGGTTGAGGAGGAGAAGGAGGCTGGATGAAAGCCTGCCCCTCCCACCCTTGTCGCTTCACTCTCCGTGTTTACTAAAGCGACACTCATCCGCATTTGTCAAAGATGGCTTCATTAACAGGGGTGGCACAGCGATAGCGAGGAGAGATTGGGTCTGCTGGCTAATCCTCGCCTGTCTCCTACCTCACGCTGACATTCATCAGCCAGACGCTGCCGTCTGTGATTAATTACTTACAAACATGTCTCTTGGCCCCTGATAAATGCGCGTCGCAGATATAGAGGTGTGTGAAAGCGGCGCGTCGGTGCAGATTTGTGGCACCGTTTGCCATTATAATGCAGGGGGGCCTCGTAAGCTGATGAGCGGGGGAGCTTGTCCGACGTTACTTGTGATCCTCGTGTCGCAGGGGTTGATGAGCCAGGAAAGAGGCAAGCCTCCTCTTTCAACGTGCGCGCAAGCAATTTCATGGTGGCGGAATCAGCTGCCGGTAATGAAAAGACTCCTGTTGTCAAGGGCACTATGCATAAGCTGCGCAAGGTCATGGGCACACTTTCATCTCGCTAAGATCATGAACAGACAGCTACGCAGTCTCAGAGCGACACACACACACACACACACACACACAACCATCCATACCACACTCTGCTACTGATGCATGAGTTCAGCACTCCCATTCACACCCAATTTAATATCCAGGTCTGTTTCCCTTCCTCGTTAAAATCCGACTCATTATCACAATGGGGATCCCAAAACAAACAGATTTGACGTGGATCTCGATTTGGCAGAATTTTGCATTCCCTGGTAGCAGATTAGAGGAGAAAAAAAACCTCTACAGCATGTGCAGAATTTCATTTTCCTGGCAGCTGTCCCTCCAGTCTTGCACTTCACTGCACTTGACTATTCTGTTCTTGTCCGGCAGCTCTGCTCTGAGAGAGTGACCCAAACTGAACCTCGGAGGCGCCGAGACTGAGGAGGGACCCAGAGCCCCAGAAAGACGTGCTTTCGGCGCCTGGCGCAGATGGCTGATGTGTCTGCTTGGCAGGCAACCTGGGACCCTGCGGACCAACATGGAGCAGCCAACATGTACCCTACCAATCATAGAGCAGCCTTGACCCACAGAAACAGTCCTACCCCGGCTAGTATACATGCGAGTTGTGTCCTGACTTCTGATCAGCCTTTTTCTTGAGAGGATGCGGGACATCAACACAGTCGTGGATGGCAGGAAGAGAGTCGAGGAGAGGGTGTTTTAAGTTGAAATGATGTGTACAATGCGTTAAATGGCTCCCATGAAATATCTTCTAGGTGGAGAAAAAACATTATACATGAACCATTAACATAATGAGCATTCAGGAAAGTCATTTGGGACTATTAGTGAGACCATTATGATTAGCTAAGAGTCCCATTAGCTCAGTACCTTGAGTACAACTCACTTACTGTTCGCTTATAAACTGAAGGTAAATCATGAGCTCTTCACGGAAGGAATGCAACCCATGTGATCTATTTACAAGAGGACGTTTGACCTTGTTTATTTTCCTCTTTTCAAAGAAAAAGAGACGTTGCGCTTCAACCACAACCAAATGGAGTAAATTCCATTCCTCGATCCAATTACATCCAGCTCCTCTTTAGAGTTCACTGTGCCGCTGCCGAGAGATCAACACTCTCTGCCACAGTCGCCATGCAATGCTGGGTTTTAGAGGAAGAGAAGGGGGTGGGGGGGTGGGGAGGTCACTATCAGACTGTTCAGCTCTCTCTCAGGGATACGCAAACCGTCCAACTTTTGAGAAGCTAATCCACACATCTGCACGCAGCCAAGGCAGTCCTGCTTCCTTTGGGAGCTGAGGGACTCAGCATGCCTCTATATCAACTCTCTCTCTCTATTATATGTTCTTCCTCAGTTTGCTCTCTATTTCACACTCTCTACCCACGGTCAACCTCTTTATGAAGGTGTAAATCCCACCTGGCTTCGGCTCACAGATGAAGGACAGCTCGTGGGCGACTTGGCAGCTCCTGAAAACCTGATCTTCGAGTTCTTAGATGATCCATTCCAACACAAGGCGGGATGGGATTTGTTCTACGTGCAAGTGTGTGTTCATACAGTTTGTGTGTACCTGTGTGTGTGTGTGTGTGTGTGTGTGCGTGTGTGTGTTTAATATCATAATTGCTGCCACTGTGCTACAAGGATGAGGAATGGGGATGGGGGCTGACACCTTGTCACTGGGATCAGAGACCCTTGGAAGAATCTGCCTCAACACACCCATCGCATGTTAGATTATAACCTTCACCAATGGTGGACTCAGCTGTCTGAGGAGAAGGGGGGAAAAAATAAAAAGGGTACCAGCTGCATGCGGCGGGGCACCAGTGCGCAGAATGTTTTCTAGCATGTAGCGTAGCCTATATGGCACTGCGTCACGTTTTATCCAGTGGAAGGGCACCCTAGAGGCCAATTAATCACATTTTCTCCACTGGAAGGGCACCCTAGCGGGTATTTTATCATGTTTTCTTCACTGAAAGGGCACCCTAGCGGGTATTTTATCATGTTTTCTTCACTGAAAGGGCATCCTAGCGGGTACTTTATCATGTTTTCTCTATTGGAAGGGCATCCTTGAGGCCAATTCATCACGTTTTCTTCACTGAAAGGGCATCCTAGAGGTTACTTCATGTTTTCTCCACTGGAAGGGCATCCTAAAGGCCACCCTCACCCCCGCCCCCTGTGTGCATTTATGGATAGTGAAGCCCACCAGTGCACTTCACTATCCATAAATGCACACACACAAATCTCTACAAACACACTTGTGCACACCCAGAGGAAACTACTCTCAGACTTAAGGCGCTTTCTAACTGGATGAGGATTTTAACTTTATCTTTTAATTCTCCATCCGTATGGGAAGCACGAGACGCGGCTGAATGGGAACGAGAGAATGGTGCAGAGAAGGTCCATTCACGCGACCAGAGGTTTGCCCCTCGAGTATTTAGAAAAATCCCCTCCCATTTCACAGCAGCCTGGATTTGCAGTAAGAAAGAATGAGCTTAAGGAGAGGGGAAGATTATCATGTTATTGCTATAATCATTGCGCAATGTGAGAGAAATCCTCCGTTCCAATCCCCTCCTGACACAAATACACTGCGACCGTCTGACTTTCCAAGACCTTTTTAATGCAGAGCAAGTGCTTATGCTCCATTGTAGTATACGGTGTTAAAAAATGGTAAATACTTGGCCATTCAGCTGTTCACCAAGCTGAAATATCCTTCCTTGTGTAAACTTCTTCCTGGAAAGAACATGACTGGTCTTGTCTACTTGTTGTAAAGCATCCGTTGCCCTTGACATGTTTACTGCAGCCAGTTGCAGTTTAAATGAACATAACCGAAGTTGTTTTTTAAAAGTGAAGAGACTGGAGAAGTAGAAATTCAAGTTTTGGATGCTAGTGATGAGCCAAAGCTTACTGGTTGTGGCTGTGAGAGGAGAGAGGGAGGGTTTATTTGACTGGTTTACACAAGGTCACAATCAGGTGGTACAGCCGCTTGCATGCTCAGATTTTGTTGTGTGAATATCTGCTATATATTGTCAAGGACGGACAAAAATGTGCTGGCACAGACGCATAAACACACAGAAGCACGTACATCCTATATCAACTGCCCAGTACCGGAGGTAATTCAGACAGCGTCGGAAATGTTGGCTTTACTTACTTTTTGAGTGAACAAACTAAACTTTTGTTGTTTATTGCTGAATCCCTGAAAAATTGTGGGTTTTTTTTGTTGTTGAACTCTGGACTCTTTATTTTTGGTGAATATTATTGGGACTTGCATTTGATTATCTTACACTTAATAGCCCTAATGCACTTTAATTGAACCAATCCGACAGAATCATATCCAATGAATATCCGTCTACTCTGGCTCAAATAAATATTGAAATCATCTAAATATTCAGCCATGACATTGAAAGTCTTTCAGATAACACTAAGCTACACTTTCTGTACTCAAACAAACTCTGCCTGGCTGGCACTCACGTTTCCACCATGGATGCCCAGACACTTATAATAACAATAAAAAATAACAAGCACTTTTAGTGGGCATAAATGACAGTGCCAGCTTGCCCTGGCCCTCACTATATTGCAGCCTGTGAAGCTGCTGTGTACAGCGCTCTCCCTCAATAGTGAACCAATTTCAGAAACTCACTATTAGTCAGTTAGACACAAAAACATGGGAAAATAGGATCCAGTTACCAGTTACCCTTTAACCAAGTTACCCTTTAATAAAAAGGCAAAAAGTGGAGCCTGTTCCTTCCTTTCGTTTGCATGTAGAGCTGTCACAGTATCAGATTTTAACTACACGGTTTAATCTGGCCAAAAGAATTAACAATATTATCGCAATACCAAATCGCAATATAGAAAAATTTTAAAAAAAATAATAATGCTCAATTTCATCTTTAACCTATTTATGGTGCATTTTGTCTCTTTTTTGGCAAATGAATGCTAATTCCACTCAAAATACGAGTGTAGGTAGGTTGAGAGAGAGCCAACTTCATGTATCTGTAACTTTGGCTCAGACTCTCTTAAGGTGGATCAGCTTTTCTCCTCTCGCCCAGGAGTCCGGTGTTCATATCCTGTGTGTGTCACGTAACTTCCGTAATTAAGTAATGCCACTTCCACCATCTTTTCCTAAACGTAACTAAGTAATTGTGTTGCCTAACCAACTTCTGTGAAGACGGAAGTTTATTTTGAAAAGACGGGAGCGGAAATTGACACGTGCATCACATATTTCTGGACATTTGAAGGAAAACGCACAAAAAATAAGGAATAACTTTTCGTAAGATATCAAACGAACCGTTGTTTGAGGATACGTTGATTTAGTTGGTAGCACTTTTACATTTGCAATACAGAACATATGACCCCAAATGTGGCTACGGCCCTTTAATGCACTAACTCTTTGAATGCCTGCAATAAAACAAGAAATCTGCACCTGTGTACCACAACTGTCATCAGCTGGTTATTCTGGTTTTAAAAGGCTGGCTGGCAAAATGCTTACTCAGTAAATGTAAGGTTTATTTTTTGAATCCCTGCTGACAAAAGCAGTTACACCCTTGTCCTGATTTCTACAGTATTTCCATGTATATTTATATATATAATGTCTGCACTAGTCATCCCTGTGTCCCGTTCTACACACAGAATAGTGGAGTTCATCTGAAGGGCTGTGAGCAACGCTGCTAATCTCACTGTCACTTCCAACAAGTCTTTAATCATGTTTCACTGATCAATACATTTCGTCCCGCTTGTCACATTTCACTAAGGCACGCTGTAACTCATAACGACCGTGAATATTGAGCTTACAGTTACTCCAGTACAGCGAGCTGTCAGCGTGAACGGTCTACATGAATGCATGCAGCCACGCGCACGTATATCCTTAACATCGAGGTGATACCCACCATCATAGGTCCCACTCTCCAGTAGAAGTCCACTCTCCTCCAGGATCCTGAAGTCTCCAACACTTATAAAGTTGTAGTCCACTCCTGGCACCTCCCCATCCCGAGGAAGCCGTGTGGTGCCTGAAAAGAAATGAAAAGAAAAGAATGTTTTAGGTGCTTGAGTTAATGACGTAACATAATGCAACGCTTTTTGAAAGGACTTTGGTTGTATTTTGCTTCTGTTGTGTGAAAGCCTTGAAAGCGAGCTGAGAAAACTCTCATTCAGCTCCAGCTCTCTTATCGAACGCATTCCTACCGTCTCCCAGCATAGCAACAAGATGTGTAGCCTATACTATGGCTGTCTAACGATTAAAATGTTTAATCCTTATTAATTGCATGGTTGTCCATAGTTAATCACGATTAATTGCTAATTAATTTTTTATCTGTTCCAAAATGTACCTTAAAGGGAGATTTGTCAAGTATTTAATACTCTTATCAACATGAGAGTGGGCAAATATGCTGCTTTATGCAAATGTATGTATATATTTATTAATTAACAACACCAAACGATGAAAAATATTGCCCAGAAACCCTCACAGGTACTGCATTTAGCATAACAAATATGCTCAAATCATAACATGGCAAACTTAAGCCCAACAAGCAACAACAGCTGTCAGTGTGTCAGTGTGCTGACTTGACTATGACTTGCTCAAAACTGCATGTGATTATCATAAAGTGGGCATGTCTGTAAAGGGGAGACTCGTGGGTACCCATAGAACCCATTTTCATTCACATGTCTTGAGGTCAGAGGTCAAGGGACCCCTTTCAAAATAGCCATGACAGTTTTTCCTTTCCAAAATTTTGCTTAACTTTGGAGCGTTATGTAGCCACCTTAGCAATAAGCTAGTATGATGTGGTTGGTACTGATTGATTCCTTAAGTTTTCTAGTTTCATATGATACCATACCATATCATATTTTCACTAGCTTTAAAACTGAGCCCGCTACAACCTTAAAAATCACAAGCTGTGTTAATGCGTTAAAAAAAAAACTCATTTTTTGTGATCTCTCTCTGTACAAGACTGCAGCACATTTTTCAAAAGGATGGCTATCTCATTTTAGGAACGAAAACCCAAAAAGACCTTGGTGCCATCCTGTGAAAGATGGATAATTGATGAGGGCCTCTGGCGGTATCCATTTAATCCTCTATGAGTAACTGCAGCTTCTGCTAGTTATTAGTTATTATTGGGAGGCTCTTGATGTATGTGCTGGCTACAGCTGAAATGAAGAAAGCAGCCGAGTAAATTGTAGCTGTGAAATATGATGGAGGCGATGGGTTGTGTAACATCCTGGTGTGGTTTAGGTTCACTCAGTGCCACAGTGGGCAGCATCGATGCAAATGACACAAGGCCATTCTGAGTGCAGATATTGCTCCTGTGGTGAAGCCACAGTCTATTTCAATACTGATGGGAGTTTTTTCCTTCCAGGATGAATATCCACAAGGCACAAATGGACAGCAAATGATTACATTAGCATGAGGATTATGTAAACCATATTCCATGAATAAATAAGCAGGACTGTGCTATTATTGCACTCAAGGCTAATTAGGTGGCGTGTCACCAAACTTGTAAAGTCCATAGAAATAACCTCAGCTGAACGGGAGGCAGGGCAGCGGTTATTTACTGCATGGGAGACTGAACAAAAGCACACAGCATGAACAAATCATCAGTGCTACATTCCACGGCAATCTCTGTCACCGAAATTTACTGTCGCTCCCATGGTTATGTAGCAGATTCATTCATTCACTCACTCGGCCTGGTGAATCCCTGTCAGGGTCGCGAGGAGGACAGTGGGGTGAGGCCGGGAGGAAGGCCACCAGTCGATTCAGAAAAACAGGCGATATAAAATTTCAAATCAAACCTGACTTCGGTGTCAGAGGAAATCAGAGCACACCGAGGAGCCCTGCAGCAGCACAGGGAGGAGAGAACTCCACACAGAAAAGATTATCTTTCTGGGAGATGAGTCAGGAGGAGAGGCATCACTCTTTCACACAAGTAATTTGACTCTCAGTGTACCAGCGTACAACACAGCAACAAACAGAAGCTGTGATTTGTGTTGATTATACATTAAGGAAATTTGCTAATTTGTTCGATGACAGTATACGTACCGTATAAAAAACAAATACTGTTAACTTTTTCTGCTTGGGCCGGAGTCGATAGCGTTACTCGCTCCCGTCCCCGCTGCTCTCTCTCTCTTGATTCACCACTCACGCACGTACACACACTCTAAGCACTCTACTCTTACAACATCTGGCTCTAGATAGGGCCATTCGTGTTTTCGTATCAGCCACTGTAGCAATCCTACGTTTGGCACACGGGAGAAGTTGTAATCTGCAACCGCTAGATACCGCCAAATCCTACACACTGTTCCTTTAAGTTTAAACATAAGATTTTACTTTGCTATGCATAATATTTGGATTTTCACAAATCATCGTTTTGGTAACATGAGGTTGACATGGGTTACCATGGTTACGCATCTCCAAAGATGTTTATTCACACAAAAGTGCATTCAATGATAGTACACATATTGGGTATGTATTGCACAGTGTGCGATTTTGGACGAAGCCGTCGTGAATGACATCAGCTGACAGGAAGTAAACATGGACCGAAGCTGTTGCCTAGCAACGCAATTCCGTTGAAATGCGCCAATACAGAGCGTTTCAGACAGAGGGTGAATACAGGCATATTCAGGCAAACAGTCTGAGAAAAGTAATGTGTTTTTTCGAACATTACAGCATGTAAACACGTTGTAGTAGAAACACAAAATACAAGTTTAAACCTGAAAAGCATAATATGGGACCTTTAAATATCATTATTCTGGTACAACTATGATGGGATTTCATTGAAATATGTTGTTGCATCCCCCAAGTAGATTCCTTGACGCATGTAGAGTCTGCGGCAATTAGCAGTGAAGCTTCTGTGCAGATTGTGGAGACCCAATGGCCTATTAAGTAACTTTATGTTGCCATTCCCTTTTGTTTTTCCGCTCTTATATTTTCTCGCTAATTGGACTGTGGCAGCTTCGCTGCACCCGAGCAGAGGAGCAAAAGCAGCTTGAAAAAGAAAAAAAAGCCATCAGAGGAGCTTCCTTCCACAGTGCGCCTTGATGTCACACCACACTTTGTGTTACCAAAAGCGGTTGACATTGCATCGTGTGTGAGATTTCCAGCCTCTGCTGTTTCTCATTACCAACTTGTTTGCCTGACCGCACTGGCTTTGGTCACTCAAAAAACGTCCCCTGTAGCCCAATTACTTGAGCCACAGTTATGTACCTGCCAAGTATATCCCTGAGCCATCATGCTGGATGTCACACTGATATATACCATAAGCCTCCTATTGGGGATCAGTCGCTGACAATATAATGAGGGCTTGCCGAGCTTTGAGGGTACATCCGACTGAAAAAGCAGCAGACATTGGAACATCCTGTCGTGCTTTCCTTTTCAATACAGGCGTTGACACTTGGGATATGCCATCAAATAAACTGTTGGAGGCTGGTCTTTCAAACAAAATGCTCAGTGCATGTTGAAAAAGGTGCAGTCGATACCCTGCAGTTAATTAAACCAGACCAGAAAGGGGTGTGGATATAGAGAGGCTTCATCAAAGAAAACAAAGACTTTCTGTCAGAATACAAAGTTATACAGAGTGTTGGTTAATACAGCAGGGAATGTATTTGTATTGTGCAGTGCTGGGAAATGAGAACATGTTACAGTATTAGGAATATTTCAACATTTTGGGAAATACACTTAATTGCTTTCTTGCCGAGAGTTAGATCAGCGGATCGATACCACTCGGAACAGTAAATAATAGCTACAGCCAGCATCTGCTGTGCTTAGCTCAGCGTAAAGGCTAGAAACAGGACAAAATCTGCCCACTAGCACCTTTAAAGCTCACTAGTTAATGGGCTTATTGATATCATTTTTATGTAGACGAATCATTTTAAAAAACAATACATCCACAGAGCTTTTAGAAAGGTGCTGAGAAAAAAGTATCGCTTTTTGTAAAAAAAAAAAAAAATATGATGGTAAATTAATCATTTAAAAAATTTTGACAAGTCCAAAATGAATGTTTTTTTATCTCCGTGGAAGATATCTGAGGTTTGGTTCTGACTTCAAACAAGGCTTGTGAGCCAATAGTATAGATGACGTTCGTATCACGTGGTATCTCTGGGTCGTCGGCGAGATGCCAGATACTGTGGAAAAACTGATAAATGGCTGAGTTTGACTATAAGCGCCCGCCTTATTAGCTATCCTAGCTTAATAGTCCGATCTACACTAAGCATTAACATAGGCCTACATGAATCTTGAAACACTTCCGCACAAAGTAATCTAAATCCATAGCTAATGTTTACCTACATGTTGCAAAATTACTTCATTACTCTACCAAGAAAGATTCATCACGTGACATGTCGACTGTCTGAGTCTCACTCCATTCAAAATATGCAACAAACTGGCAACCACTTGTTGTAAAGTGAATGCAATGGAACGGGGTTGGGAGAGTGTGACATGTAGTGGCTTAATGTTGTTGATGTTATCAATTGCACCTTTGCATGTTATACTATATGTTGTTTGTTTAATCTGTGCAAAAAACAGTGTAAAAAGGACAATTCAGAGATTTCGCTGGTTGCTTGGCAACCTGACAATGACAACAAGACTCCAGCAAGTCACTTTGTGCTCTGCCAAGAAATAGTCCGGCACATGAACCAAAAACTTGTCATGTCTTACATTTCAGTTTTTGTACAGATTAAATGAATGAGAAATAATGTAGATTTTGATACCATTGGACAAAGCCACCCTGTTTCCAGTCTTTATGCTAAGCTAAGCTAACCGGCTGCTGGCTGTTGCTTTGTACTTCCCGTAAAGATAAGAGTTATCGATCCCCTCATCTTACTCCTGGAAAGAAAACAAATCAGCATATTTCCCAAAATGTTAAACTATCCCTTTAATTTCATGACCATGCACAGTGCTCAAAGCCACGTGTTTCTATGTGCATGTGTGTGTCCCTCTGTCCTGGACTGCAACAAATCGTCACTTAAGTCTTGCAAGGTCTCACGCCTGCTGTGGTCTGCTGAGACCTATTTTTTCCAACCGTCTGGGCTGAGAGGATGTCACGATGGGAACATCAGAGGTAGTCAGTCAGAAATGGCAGGCCATAAATTTAACATGGTGACTTCGAGCATAGTTTTATGTTGGTGCTTCAAAAAAAAAAAAAAAAAAAAATGGCTTAGGGCTTTGCTGTTGAAACGGCGAGAAAGAAAAAGGGAACGAGAGAGGAAAGAGGATCATTACAAAGCCAAAGTCTTTTGGTCTTTTTTGTGAAGTGTTTGCTTTTAAGATACTGAGGCAAGCTCTTTCATGTGGCTTACTCTGCTGTTGTCATGTTGTATAGCTATTAACATTTAACAAGAAGTACAAAACTACTTACACATCAACCTTCTACCATTATTCTTTCATCCTTCAATATAATATTAATCAACTGAGGAGGAGACTGAGGAGAAGGAGCATAAGGAGAAGACAGGCGGCAACCTCCAATTCTTAGAAGTGAAGCCAATTTAAGTTCCTTAAACTTGCATTCTTTCTAACAGCCAGCAGGGGGCGACTCCTCTGGTTGCAAAAAGAAGTCTGATTGTATAGAAGTCTATGAGAAAATGAGCCTACTTCTCACTTGATTTATTACCTCAGTAAACATTGTAAACATGAGTTTATGGTCTCAATCGCTAGTTTCAAGTCTTCTTC
>CAKAOH010028778.1:0-23170 GCA_916701665.1 Sebastiscus tertius
TATAAATATATAGATATATAAATATATATCTATATATATATATATATAGAGAGAGAGAGAGATAGATATATAAATATATAAATAGATATATTATAATTTAGGGATGCTTTCATCCATTTTGCTTTTCGAGGTGTCACAGTTCTTTGGACAGATAAAGCCACTGCATTAATAAAGTGAATCTTTTAATAATAGAGAAGTGTATATCACACCAACAGCTAAATAAATGTGTTCCTATCCCAGTGCTTTAAAGCGAATATCCTTGCATTGTAGCAGGAAAAGAGTCTCGAACATCTCCTCATCCATACATGATGGTGGAAGTAACCTTACATAAGAAATGTATCAGGTGTTCCGTCTGAAACACAACCATTGCGAGGTCTTGTTCATAATTCTTCGACAAACACCCCGCGCTTGTGCTTCAGTAACTGAGCGCTCTGGAACTGCAATCGCAGGCCACAGAAATAAGCTGTTGACAAAACAGTGGATCACACCCAAGAGGGCCTGGCGTGGCCTGCATGTCGAAACACCGCAAACCACATAGTTGGCCTTTGCTACAACTTGCTCACAGCTGGATCCAGCTGGAGGCAGCTGGAGGCAGGAGTTGTCATCTCACTGAGACATGGGATGAAGAAAACAAGAGGAACAACTCGAGGCACTTCAGAAAGCTACTGTACTCAAAACAAAAAGGAAATGTGCTCTGAATTGGTCTTATCCACTGCTCTGTGCAAATCCACAAATTTTCCTTGCCAATAAACATTATAGCCAACTGTGTCATCATATGGGAAAATATAGATTTTATGGATAAGTGAAGCAAATGTATAATATTGCTCTCCACACCATAGCTGTTGGGTTGTTAATGGAGACCGCTCCACTTCCTTGACTATGTGGTCAACCAGCCAGTCAAGCATGTCGTATGAACCATCGACCGTAATCCTACTGCCCTGAAACAGGAGGAGATTGGAGTTTTAGTTTTACAAATAGACGAGCTGCTCTCGGGGCAGAAATAATCTTGATGCTTGAGTTAGATGTTGACATGCAGTATTTTTTTTCCTATTGTAAAAGTAAGAGATCATAAATCTCTCTCTCTGCAAACTGAAAAAAGTTATCTATTACTCTAACTGACCTTCAATATATTCATATTTTTCATACCGTTAGTTTACCAGTCTATAAAGTGGTGTTTCCTTGGCTGTGCCCATTGAAGTTGAAGTGAACCAATTGGATTATTTCTGCCTCCAGAGCAGCTCTGCCTCTGAGAAAATGATCGTATAACTACAACTGGAATCTATAAAAGCCGGGGGGGGAAGCTTCTCCTCTTCACAGAGCCAGATTGGGAGCTTCTCCTGCATAAAAAGTGGAGCTACAGCAGCCTATACTATTACTGAATGGAAAAGTAATGGCTGTGTGTATTTTAAGAGCAGAAACAAGGTGGGGGGATGGAGGGAGGGCATGTTAAGATGTGCAAAGTGTAGACAGTGGAAGCTGTCAAAACAGCCTTTAAGAATGTGTCGGGGAGGTTGAAAGTGCTTTTCCATCTTAACAGCATTAGCAAACATAATGTGGGCTCTTTCTGCATGAAATACATTTAATTCAACAGCTCGTCACCTTGCTCAAATTTTCCATTTTAAAAAAAAAAATGTACAAAAACAAATATGGGCGATGTAGTCCATCCTCCAACCCGTCTGATGGCAACAGCAGCTGAATGATGTGTTAATCTTTTCTGTTATGAAGGCACACTGCCACTGCACATACATCTGAATATAGAAGAGGGTGGTTTGACAGCAGAAGGAGAAGTATTTGTGTTTTCTCAGCTCTCCAGCAACAGGCAACAGTCCTGCAGCAGCTTGCCGGGCAAAAGATGGAAAAGTTTCTTCTTGAATGCAGCAGAAAAGAAGACGGGGGGGGGAACGGGGTAAAAGGAACAATAACCTATCTAATGAGCAGCTTCTCTAAAACCAGAATCAGAGGAGGGCTTTGTATAACAAGAGATTGCCGCTTATTCTGCCATGTTCTATCTTGTCTCAGTTGGCTGGTGAAACCAATTCCTGTAAGGGTCCTGACACACCAAGCCGACGGTCGGACGTCGGACAGTCTAAGGCCGTCGTTGAGCGTCCGTCGGTCTAGTTTTTTCAGCCGATTCAACATGTTGAATTGGCGGTGGCGCCCGTCGGTGAAAGAAATCACTCTGATTGGCTGTTCAGCTTAAACGAATCAGTGCACAAGAAGAGAAATGGAAGTGAGGAAAGCAAGCCAATGAGTAAAGTCAAGAGGACAAATACCAAAGACACTTCTCATTTTTCATCTTCATCTCATCTGATCATTCCAATACACGGATATTTTCACAACCACATGGCCGCCTGGAATGAAGCTAAGTGGAGTGAAGTATCATGTACATATGATAACAACGGCTTGTATATCCGCCGTCCTCGGTCTTCCGGTTTCCCTTTTTGAATGACAAATACAGACTACCGTGGCCGGCTGGTGTAGAGAGTTATTTCATCTCATGCAGGCGCAGAACGTACATGGTAGTTGGTCGTCAGCTCTAGTCTTTGCGGTGTGTTTGAGTGCAACTTTCTGGCCGAGACAAAGGCAACATGAGGTGATGCAACTAGTGGCCTTTGTCGCCGCTAGTTCTTTGATGTCAGGTTGGTGTATCTGGGCCTTAACTCCCAAAACGTGGCCTGTCGGCTACCAGCCAGGTCACCAGAACTACATGAAAGGAGCTTAATGCTAACCTTTCCCAAAGCAAGCCCGTTATCTTCTGGTGACTAATCTGTGACAACAAACGGGAGCATTAGGGTTGAATAGGAATGGATCGAGCAGGAGAGATAAGACAGAGATGGGAAACTGGGAGCTGTGACCTCGGAGGGGGACGGCGGTTGAGCGTTTGCCTCCAGATCAGGTTGGGGTCAATTTTATAGCATTTTGTCAGGGCATCATTAAGCATCTGCAACATTTCATTGGAACAACAATAGGGTATTATTGACCATCTTGAATAAACAGGAAGGCTCTCACTGCTATCTCTGAGGTGTAACATTCCTGAAGCTATGAAGAGAAGCCTGACAACACAAACGCATGTCTAAGTTATGCCAGATCAAGTGCAGTGCATTGCTGCTATTGTCTGGCTTCTAACGGTTCAGGCTAATGATTAGCCAGATTATCTGAACCAGTGAGTTAAGATAACAACACGGAGTCGCTGCCATCACAAGGCTGTGGCTGGGATGGGAAAACACGAGCTGGCAGCTATCTGGAGGTTGTGTGTGTGTGTTTGACAGTGTGTGTGTATGTGTGTGTGGGTTGTCATGGCCGAGTGGTTAAGGCGATGGACTAGAAATCCATTGGGGTCTCCCCGCGCAGGTTCGAATCCTGCCGACAACGAAAGACACTTTTCAAGGCAGCTGTGGGTCAGACGGGTTTTCCTTTAACCACATGGTTGGCGGTTTGATACCCAGCTCCTACTGTCTACATGAGCAAGACACTGAAGCCGAAGTTGCTTCACAGCAGCCCACTGCTCCTACAATGCTTAGAATGGGTATATGGTAATATGCCCACATTGAAAACATGTCCATGGATGCATAAACACACCCACAAATTCATCACAAGCTTCTTACCACACTGCGTCAAGTCCTGCTAAATCTGTAAATGATTTGACAACAAAAAGGAATTTGTGTTATTTAGCTCAAGGGCAGTGGATAAACACAGCAAAAACAGAAACAGAAAGAATCAGCTACTAAAACCACACCAGCAGTGACAAACTGACCCTGAATGCCCCGACACAGAATATAGCCGGAAGACTGGGCTCGCAATGGCTTGGCATGGCTGTGACATACTCAGACTTACCATTATGGCATGTGGCCTTCTTACATTGCTGTGTTGAGCAGCTACAGCCAGAAGTTCTAATGGCTTCGTCTTTAAAGCTCAACACTTTCAATTCAGCATCCAGAGTAGCTGATGCTTTGCTCTCTGCAGTCACAAGTCTTTGCATGCTGTGATATCAGCACCTGTGTGTACACCTGAGATGCATTGCAAGCCAGCGAGGGAAGCCCTAAAGTCATCTCAGCTTGACCCTGAAGAGAGAGGCACTGTTTGGGAGAGATAAGGGACTCAGTGTGGTGTCATTGTCCTTGGTGCCGTCCACGTGAGTAGGGAAGCTCGCCAGACAGTCGTTTAGTCAGTCAGCCAGACGGGTTGCACGGGGAAGTGCTCTCAAATTCTCCTAGACACTGACCCACATGCAAAGCCCCGCGAATGTAGACCAAAGTCTGGAGCACCCACAGTGCAGTCCTCATTTATTTGGACATTTTTTGGGCAGTTTTTTTTGTTTTGGCTCTGTACTACAGCACACTGGATTTCAAATGAAGCAACTTTCATCTTTAATTTGAGCTCATTTGTATCTATAACTGGTGAACAGTGTAGGAAATGTGGACCTTTTTGTACATAGTCCACCAGATTTAAATACAACAAATTGTGTAACATACACTTTAAAGGGGAACTAAGCCCATTTTTCAAAATTCATACATGTTATTCCTATGGTCTTCCTATGACACAACAACTCTCTCCCAAATCCAAAAACTAGAGTAAAACTCAAACTTGTGATGTCATAGGGTATAACGTGTGGAACTGCTCCATAGACAATGAATTGGGAGAGATGTTCTAGATGACACTGAGAGCACCCAGGGGAATGATCTGAGTATATGGGTACATTTTCTGTTTCAACACTGACAACACTACAATAGAATAAAGAGAATCTGGGTATAAAAAAGAAAACAAACATCCCCATTCATTGTCTATGGGGCAGCTCCACACTTTATACACGATGACATCACAAGTTTGAGACTTACTTCTCTGGTTACTGGCTTTAAGAGAGAGTAGCTCATGTTCACTACTATTGATTGAACTTCCCTATTCTTAATGCAATTCTTAATTTAGGTGGTGTTCCCCTTTAAAACAATCATCACTATCAGAGATCTCCAACTGACAGATATCGGACACTTGATATCTCCCCTGTTGATGCTGTCTGGCCTGCACTGCAGCCAGCATCGCTTCTTGCTTAACCTGGGGTCATGTGGCTGAATTTGACAGTCAAAAACATCCCAATATTTGGCCGTAACACCTTGGTTGACTTTTTACGATCATTGTGCTTCACCAGCCGCGCACTGTTCATCCAATATGAATAGGAACACTTTAAAAAAAAAGTCAGAACTTCCACGTCATAGTCAACGTTTCATTTCAGTTCCACGTGTGCTTGAGTCGAGCACCGAAGTAACAATAAAAACACGTCATTGTCCAGCTACGGATAATAGACTGTACTGTATGTGTTTCTGCACTGCTGAACTATACTTACACTGAAGTCATTTCAATTTGAAGTCGAACTTTAAGATCTCTCTTTTTAGACTAGTATTTAACTACTAGTCTGCGCCTCCATTTACTGTCACCACTATACTACTATAAACACGCTGTTGCCAGCCTCCATGTGAAATTACAGGCTATTTTGCACTATATAATCTGTTTTCTGCAAACATTACTGCATGTTCTATTATTGCTGCAGATTTTTTAACATTGCGTACAGCACCTGAAGTAACATACAAGTCTTAAAAGCAAGACTGAAGAAGATTGAGTAAACCACTGTCTCAGATCTCAGTATAGACACACAGTAAAGGGGTGAAAGCAGTGCAGGCCGGGGGTTCTGAGCATCTCTTCTAAATATTTGGGCAAACTTCAACTCGTGATTTTGGGAGCAGCGGGTGTGTGATGTTTTAGTCAAAGACTGGCACAATTCCCCTGGAAGGAATTAGCATGGAAGCAAGGACACTGCTCAGTCGGCTGGAAGAAGGAGAAGAAAGGAAAAGAGAGATGAAGATACAAGAAGAGGAAAGGATTGAAAACTGAAGGAAAGCCATGAGAGAATACAACAAAAGGAAGAGAGGTTACTGAGTCCACATCTTCTTTCTCTTACTCGCTGTGGTGGAGATGAACTCTAAAAAATCTCTGCTGCTTGACCACAGTTGAACCGAACTACTCTGACTCAGTTACCATCAATCACATTGCATCCCATCATCCTACGGAGGACTATACAGCTCCGCCTTGTACAGTCCACTCACATGATAATCCCCCAATTACCTTCCACTACTGTAATATTCCTGCTCACACACAGCAGCTCCTCTCCATTACATAAGCAGCGAGCCGCTGAGTGTAGTGAGCTAATGAGCACTGACAACCCTTCTAGCGCCACTTCCCACTTTCTCTTCGCGCTGTGTTTCAGTGCAGCTGCAACTGGCTGTTAGGTCCTTACCTGGGAATAGATGACGATTAAAAACTCTTAGCTGTACTTTTAGTAGAGGCTGATGATTCCCAGAACAGACGAGTGGCGTTTGAACGAAGCAAATTCAACCGTTCATTTAATTTTAGATAGTTCAAACTTTCAAGATAAAGACTCTTTCCTTTCTTTGAAAATGACAGAAGCATATATCTCTAATGTATGTTTTGGAGGGTGTCATGTCTGTCACTTTTCCTGCAAATCAACATCACTTATAGTAAATATTATGACACAAACAGATGCTAACTTGTCTACCTTTGCCCCGCAGCAGAAAAGTGTCCATCCTGGTCATTGCTGAAGGGAGCGGCTTCCCAACGCTGTATTTGTTTCTCATCAGCTAAACGTTACTTAACAGCCGACATGCTTTCAACTGACAAGGAGCCAGAGAGCTTGGGAGCCTTAGGCCAGGGGTCAGCGATAGGCAACCTGCTATAAGTGTGAAGTCAGTGTGTTCATGTTGTGGTCAAAAGTACGGATAGGAAAGGATCCAAGAAAATCGGATAGGATCCAAGAAAATCTACTACATATTATTAATCCATACGCCTCAGACAATATATCTGTTCTGTCGCTGGGTATGATGCTACCATCTGGTTCTTTTAAGTGCAATAAACATGTTACTTTATCCTGGACATGTAAGAAAATATTCACTGACCCGTTTCTAGGTTTGATTGTTTTGCAAATTTGAATCACAGTGGATGTTTTGCACTTTTGACTAGTAGGCATGGGAAGATATGAAAAATTCATGTCACGATTATCCTGGCCAAAATAATTGCGATTCACGATATTATCCCAGTAATCATTGAAATATGATTAAAACTCTTAAAACGGTACTAAAATATACTGGAATTACTTTACCTTACATTTTGTTACGAAACAAATATTTGTATTGCATCACAGATAGGATTTTAGGGAAAAACAAACATCAAACAATCCTAAATAAGGTCATCATAAATCATAAGGTCCCCCTGAATAAATAAAGGTGAACCATAAATTAAAAAAAAAATTGCAACATTGTATGAGTCTGTTCTTTCTTACATGATAATTCCTGTATTTTTAAATCAGACTCTATTTTTTAAAACCTTCTACCGTGATAGTGAGTTAGCCAGCTTTTTTTTTTTTTACGATATTCACGATTATCCCGATAATGGAAATTCACCACGATCGGCTTATTGCATGTGTTTTTTATTGCGATACGCGATAAAATCCTATAGTTTCCTATCCGTACTTTTGACACTGATTAACAGAAAAAAAATCTTAAAATGAAAAAGCAAATGTCCACCCAGGAAAAAGACCATGGATGGGGACTCAAGTGGGGGAAATTAAAGATGACTTTAAAGTGATCTATTATTTTGCAAAAGACTCTTGAAAAACTGGAATTTTAAAAGGGATAGTTTGACATTTGCTTTCTTCCCCAGAGTCAAATGGGAAAGTTGATACCACTTTCACTTCCTGTATGCTAAATATGAAGCAGCCGATTAGCTTAGCTTAGCATAAAGCCTGGAAACAGCAAGCCTGGCTCCAATCTCTAAGGCTTATCAATTAACTGGTTATATTATGTTTGTTTAATCAACACAAAAAACTGTGTCAAAACGGCCATCTGTGCTTCCAGTCTTTATGCTAAATCAAAGGATTCCAAGTGTTGCTATATCTTAGTTACTTCAGTTACTTCCATATTTCCCCAGTGGACACAGTCACTGTTAAGTCAACCGCTTTTATCACCTACCATTTGGTGATTGATGTCACATGCATCTGTATGAGCTATAAAGACAGATGCATCATTACATCATGGGCTTATCTTCAGACATGCTGGAACCACGAGACACATGCTCATCATATGCTGCTGATATAGTGCATAATGAAAGAGGCGTCGATACATGGACGTTGTTTGTTGCTTAACCGTGTTGTTCCCTAAGGATATCTGTGCATCTTTGTATTTCGACAACTTGACTCCGCTGTGACATGTCTGCATGCCCGAATTTGTGGAATTTTGCGAGGGAAAAGGCTAATTATGTGCCTTAAGGCCTTAACCTCCATTTAGGTTGAGCAACTGTGGGAAAGTAGGAGACAAATAGGATCTGGAGATGCAGCTCTTCAAAGAGTCAGAGCCACAAATTATGGATGCAGTGACTGAGTGTTCTTAAGTTTTATGTCTCTGACAGTGTACCAGATGTGAAGCCAGACTGTATGATGAGTACAGATCCGAAACCTCCCAGTCTCGTCCACGTGTTGTTTTGTGTGCCAAAAAGGAAAGCCCACAAAATAACATCTTCATATTGCTCTTGCTTACACGACTAAAAAATGTGGTAAACTCTGTGTTATTACTTGACTTGCCCGAGCGCTGAGAACAACGGCCCTGGGAAACAGAAAGGCAGGATGAGGAGCTTGAAAAGCCATTTAGCATGAATCCTTCATGACTGTGCATACTGTCGACCACATTGACTCTGAAGTTAATGGTGCTTGAGTGGTTGATTGATGCGTACTTCCCGGTCCCACTCAGACTGTGACGAAGGCCTCGAGAGTCCCCAGAGAAGATCAGGTACACCGGCACAGCGTGTGACATTGTCTGGACTCAGCTCAATTTAGAGAGGGACAATAAGTCTAATGTCACAGATCACTGATGTTACAGGCAACTAAGAGGCCGCAAGAATAAAAGGCATCACAGAATTGTCACAGCAATACATGTGACAGATATGTTTGCAACCCAAGATGGTTCATGCATTAATGAAGAGGTGGATGAAGACATTAGAGGAGTCAGGCAGAATGGAGGTGGAGATCAGCTTTAAGTATAGAGGGGGATGGCAGAGAAGAGGCGGATGTGAAGAAGTTGATGAAGAGTTTTCAGCTCAGGCAGGAAGTGCAGGGAGTGCTTCTAATATCAGTTTGTCTCCAGATAAATCAGATAAACAAAGAGGTAAATGTGTTGTCATGACAGCAATAATGATCAATCCTGACTTCCTGACTGAAGCCCCGTTTCCACCAAGAAGTTCCTGGGAATTTTAGTCCCAGGAACTACTTTTTAAGGAACTAAAAGGAATCAGGAATCAGAAAATAACTCTTTTTTTTCTCCCATTCACCGCCACACTGTCTGTCTCTCTTTGTTCTACCGCTCATCCTCTCCGCTTGCTCGTGCAATCTCTCTCTCTCTTTTTATGTCTCTCCTCATCCTAAAATGGTTCTTAATCAATACTAGAGTACTTTCTTGTTTATGAATGAAGTGGTACACAAATTGAAGCCGTTGAAGCAGAGGCGCTGTGTGTGTTTTTTACCAATCAGCAACGGTCATCCCTGCAAACCCCACCCCGAAAGTTTCTGTACTTTCAGAAAGTACTACCCCACAACCAGGGCTTAATTGGGGGTATAAAGTCCCCAGAAAATGTAGTCCCCAGAATATAATTTAGACCCTGGTCCCTACAGTCGAAACGTAATGAATTCATCAAAAGGTTCTACTTCCTACAGTATCTCCAGGGGAAAGTTCCTGCGGTCGAAACGGGCCTTAAAAGTGCTTTCACACCTAATCTGTTTGGTGCGGTTCAAACGAACTCTGGTGCACTCGCCCGTTTGGTTGGGTTTGTTTGGACTGGAGTGAAAGTTGTCAATCAAATGCTGGTGCATGACCAAAGGAACAAAATTACAGGTATAAAAGCGACCTAAGAGAGGTATCTATTCTAGAATGCAGTCCATATCCAAAAGTGGCATGTGCCCTTGCAATCTCAGTCTTCTGAATTGTGGCAGATACATATTTCTCTTTTTTTCACAGCGCTGACTGCAGCCTCGGATGAATTATGTATGATTTATGCTCTTTTTTATGGCAAACATGAGCATTCAAATACATATCGCTCGATACAGTAACTGCATGCTATGAGTGTAATTTTGCATAACGCTTGTGATTTTTGTTACATTGTAAATGCAGACATAAAAAAACTAACTTTTGCACTTTTAACTGAAGCACTGTCACTGTGTTGCTGTCAGCTGCAGGAATCTTATACAACTCAAGTGACCTGCTATGTGTGATTATTACGTCTTCCTGTAGTCCAAAGGTCCTGGCTGGCCTGTGATACAGTAGTTAGTGTTGACCCCGAGCCAACTAAGTGTTCTCCAGAGGGGAAGCCTACACTTCTACATTTACAGCGCCACAGCATGGATCAATGGACCAGTCGCCTCCGTTCTGCTGAACCATGGGAAACCATCAAGCACAGCAACAACAGACGAGCCAATGAGCGTGGGTATGTGTGTCTGTGTGATTGTTAGTGTGTGTGTATATCAGGAGGAAGTGCTCTTCAAGAATGAGTGGTAATGTTGACCTACTTCGTCACTGTTTGCTTTCAGTGGTAAAATCTATTACTCAGGCATAACAGTGAATATTCATCATATCCAGGACGTTAAAGGTATTTTATCGGTCAATACGGAGGCGTACAGGTGAGAAGTGAAGCATCTCTGAGAGAGTACTGAAGGAAAAGCATTTATTTTCTTCTTCACCTGCCATCACTATATTCACCATACATGGATCTTACTAAAAACCTGTTACAGAAAGTCCTTCCTCTCTAAAACAGAGAGGATTGTAGGTTTTCCAGAGCTACAACACAGAAAAGAAAGAACTTGGCAAAACCATCTAGGTATTCAAAAAGGCCTTTAAAAAGAAGCTGCAGCCTTAACCAATGGTAATAATACCACCCACTGGCAGCGAGGACAGAGTGCTGTCACTAACCATGGAAACAGCACCAAACTTTAATTCATTCATTAGTCATGTAATGGGCTTGAAAGCGCGGCCACTAGAAACCCACAAAGGGGAAAAGCAATCAGTGTCCTTCTCGGGCCTCGTTCACATTTGGCAGAGGGGTTTCACACAGTCATGCGTTCCGTCATTTGATGGATGAAACTTGGATGAACTTTAAAACTTTTTTGTCAGCATGTAATTGCAAAGAGCGATGAGTGCAAAGCGGGGTTTCTCCATTGATACACAGGGTAGTCACTCCACTGAGCCAAGTAGTGCTTTTTTTAAATACAACTGAGTAACTGTGTGTGTGAGACGGAGACATGAATGCACACACAAGAGGTTAAACATGTGTCTTTTGGGACTTGTAATGTGTATGTAGTAGCGAGTTTACTATGTTTTAATAGTAGGGATGTAAAACGATTCAAATATTTAAATCGGGATTAATCGCACATTTTTATCTGTTCAAAATGTACCTTAAAGGGAGATTTGTCAAGTATTTAACACTCTTATCATCATAGGAGTGGGCAAATATGCTGCTTTATGAGAATATATGTATATATTTATTATTGTAAATCAATCAACAACACAAAATAATTACAAATATTGTCCAGAAACCCTCACAGGTACTGCATTTAGCATAAAAATATGTTAAATATGCTCATATCATAAACTCAAGCCAAACAGGCAACAACAGCTGTCAGTGTGTCAGTGTGCTGACTTGACTACGACTTGCCCCAAAACTGCATGTGATTATCATAAAGTGGGCATGTCGGTAAAGGGGAGGCTCGTGGGTACCCATAGAACCCATTTACATCACATATCTGGAGGTCAGAGGTCAAGGGACTCCTTTGAAAATGGCCATGACAGTTTTTAGAGTAACTTCATAGCCTTCGCAACAAGCTAGTATGACATAGTTGGTACCAATGGATTCCTTAGGTTTTCTAGTTTCATATGATACCAGTATATATACAGTATATGCCATTAAAACTGAGCCCGCTACAACCTGAAAATTGCACGTTGCGTTAAAAGAAATTAGTGGTGTTAAATTAAAACAAATTTTCATTAACGTGTTATTATCACATTAACTTTGACAGCCCTATTTAATACATATCTTACTTTTGTGTCTGGTTGTTTTCACTGTGACATGTTGAAATGCAGCATTGGCACACTTACAGACACAGCGAGGCTTATTATGTTCCCATTTTCATCCTCATTACTCCACTGGGTGAACTCCATGCACTCTTGCACACTTTTCTGCCAACTACAACTACAACAGTAGTTACTGAATGGGAACAATTCCAGTGTTTCCTGAAACTTTTTCAACCAAACACACTGCAGAAGGAGAGCCCATTTAGCTTCACAACTTTTCAGATCTCCCTTGTGGAGAGAACAGTGAACTACCATAATGAAAGTATCACCTTTGAAATAAAAAAAGTTCCCCACTCCCCTCACCCTCCTCCTCCTCCTCTCACCAGGAGGCCCCTGGGGGTCCCTCCTGTCTCTGGTTCTCTGGGGTCAGCCCCTGGCTCTCCTCTGCCCACTCTCTCCCCTCTCCCTCCGCCCGGGAGGAGCGCCATGTTGCGGCTCCAGTGTGGAAGCGTTACCGAAGGAGCAGCTGGAGCTGGAGCTGGAGCTGGAGCTTACCTTTGCGATCGCCTTCTTGTACCTCATGGCCGCTTGTTCGATGAGGCTGTGGACTTGTATATTCCCATCCCCGCACGGAACGACCACCCGGGTCCTCCCGAAACACACCGTCACTTTCATTTCACCTCCTCCGTCCGCCGCGTTAATTCCAATGAGGAAAAAGACGCGTCAAAACCACAGAATAGCCATCCCCGGTGTGTGAAACACTAGAAATCCACCAGTTTGTTGCGAAGTTGTCTTTGTGTCCTGCGTCCTCGGAGCTGGGTGGTGGTGTCCTCCTCCCTGTGTGTCCCTGTGTGTGTTGACTCACTCACTTACAGAAAAGTTCCCAACAAAAAGCCTCTTCAGCGAGAGAGAGAGAGAGAGAGAGAGAGAGAGAGAGAGAGAGAGACTGACAGTGTGAGCGCGCCCACATGTCAGAGCAGGCTCCAAGAATGTCTCCAGCTCCAACCAATAGGAACCAATAGGCTCCACAGAGTGAGCTGCAGGTTGGAGCTGAGGGCAAATCCATCCACAGATACTTTACATGGCTTTGCTTTCTGATCACAGAAAGTTGAGTAACACTTGGATTGTTACAATGTTTTGTTCAGTCTATAGTAACCTAATGGAAATGTTGTAAATAAAACCCCTTATGAACAGATTGTTGTTGACTTCATGTTGTCATTATGACTGCAGTAATATACCTGATACCACATTTGGTAACACTTCATTTTACAGGTAAATGTCATGGTAATTAGGTGATAATTAGCAAGTAACCATTTGAAATTTCTTTGGAATTACTGCCAAATTATAAACAATATTTACCTCAAACTTTATCTAAAATGACTTTATTATAAACATTATTTCATAATTATATTCCGCTATTTCCCAATGGCTGGGAAATTTATTTAATACATGTCCAGGAAAAGAATACAAAGTGAATTGATATGCTTTATTTCTCTGCTGATAAATAGATAATAATTAGCAAATAACTTATTTAATTAATAATTCAATTAATAAATCATTATATCAGCTACCAGGTTACATTTGTGTAGCCAATAAGTCACATAATGGGGAGAGTTGCGCCTGATCAGAAGTGTTTTCTATTCGTTTTGGTTTTCAAACCTCGGATGAAGAGCAGCCCATAGCCGCTTCTCAAGCCTAAGGGCCCTATTTTAATGATTATATGCTATTTTAGAATATATAATGTTTATAATAAAGTATTTTTTGATAAATTTATAGGTAAATATTGGGGTAACTTGTCAGTAATTCCAAAGAAATTTCAAATAGGTTACTTGCTGACCCGTAAAATGAAGTGTTAACCTACATTTTTATTTTCAGTATTATCGGTGATCTAGATTCCAGAGCAAGAGTCTGTGTATCCAAAGGGTCCTTCAAATAATGGGGCCAGGCATCGGCCATATAGGCGGTCGCCTAGGGCGCCACCTTCTGGGGGGCGCTAGTCGCCCTCTAAAAAAGAACATCAAACTGTGGCTGTGCTCACTGGGGGACCCGGGGGTTTGGGGGCTCACCGTGTCATGAGTTTCAACAGCCCAAGTACGGGTCAGGATGTAAGATTGTTAAACGTAAAGATGTCAAGAGGCACAGATATCTAGTATTTCATATTTTATTTCTTCATAAAAGCTAACCTCAGATGAACCTGAGGGTCCCCTCACACATGTAACCCCAACCCATTTTGACCAGCGTCCCAGAAACCAACTAGAATATTCCTACTTTTCCTCGGGTTAGCTGTATGACAGTTAGTTTTTGATAATTTGTTCGAGACGGTGGTTCCCAACCTATTTTCATTGAATATTTGTATCTAAGAAAAGCTGAGAACCACAACAAAAAGGAACAACAAAAATGACAAATCCTCGAACAAAATCCTCAATTTGAAAAAAGTGATTCAGTGTATTAAATGAGTTTATTAAATCAACGTACTTTAATGAATATAACTCATCAGTGCGTGCCTCCTTTTGTTTGCAACCTGCGGTAGAGCAGTGAAAAAGTTGTTTTAAAAAGGCTAAACGCCAACAAATGTGGATTGAAGCAGAATATTCTGTTAGATAAAAACATGTTGTGAATTTTTGGAAATGATTTCATCTAACTTGTCTTTTTTCTTTCCTTTTCTATTCTCTAATAAGTTTTGCCTTTTAGACTTTACGACACTCTGGAGTTATTGGGGCCCCTGAGCGTCTGGGGCCGCTCTGCCCATGTTGGTCCATCCAGCCTCACCTGGGGCGGGTGCCATGGTTTGATGAATACTTCAAATCAAATTCACTGTTGTTTTCCTCACTAGAGGTTCACACAGTAACAGAGCTGTGTCTTCTGTCACTGCACACATTCAGTCCTGATTCATATCTACCTGCTACACAAACATGTTATGGGATTCCTCTGAAGTCTGACTCATGTCTTATCAGATGCAGATCTGTGAGTTTGGGAGTCATGGTTAGGTAATTCTGTGAAAACCTGATGGCTCAAACTCAGGTTAAGTACTGCAGGTCTTTTGCAACAAGTACTACGCATGTTACCACACTAGGATTGGATGTATCTGTGACTGCTTGGATGATTCAGCACATGGAACACATAAACAGATGTTGAAATTCTTTTTTTTTCTTTCTTTGAACACATAAAAAACCTCATAAAATCCAGATAATAAAAACATAATGTGAAAGGAGAGGTCAAGAAGCCACAGGCTCACACAAACAAACTTTCCCTCAACATAAGGAGAAAAACAAACAATAATGAAAAAGGGGAAAACTAAGCTTACATAACTAAGAAATAAAAAAAATGATAACAAATAGCACACAAAATAAGCTGAAAAGCGTAGACAACAATCCAATAAAAGTGAATAACTACATGAAAAACAAGCAAAACAACAAACACATCTGAATAAATGAGACAGACTGAATGAGTTGAACTCACCAGCAGAATGAATTGAAAGAGTCGACATTCACTGGAGCTGCTGAGAGCTGCACTTACACCACTGATAGCAAAGCATATATTAATGTTACATCCTGTATAATGACTACATTATTGAACTGCAGTGCAAAAAGGGAGAGATGGGCTTAAGGCTGGATCTACAGTATGACCCAATTTGCTGATAAAAGCTGCAACCTTTCTGTGGAGCTTCACTCACTCCCTGCAGCTCTTATTCTTTATGATCCGATGTAGTCCAAGTGAGTGAACATGAACACCAGTGCAAGACGGACAAGAACCCCTTTTACAAACTACACTGAAACTGCTCAAATAATGCTCTCACTTCTGTTTCTTGCTCTTAGGCATACAAGTACAACCTAAAAGATTAGACAATTCATTTTCTTTAGGGTACATAAATTGAATGGATTGTACAATGGCATCGTTCTAGTTGTCCTGACCTTGTGGCGCAACGGTAGCGCGTCTGACTCCAGATCAGAAGGCTGCGTGTTCAAATCACGTCAGGGTCAAGCTAGGTGATGCCTTATACTGAAATTTAAAGAATGTTTCAGTCAGTCTTAAGAAGTATTGGACCTGTTCTGAGCTCTCTCAACTGGTTATACTGTATGAGGGACTCCACTTTCACTAATGCAGCTCTCTTTTGCACAGATAATACTCCACCTGGTGGACAAATCACTCCCTCAAAGAGCATTTAAGGAGAGTTTGATGACCTTAAAGGTCCCATATCATGCTCATTTCCAGGTTCATACTTGTATTTTGGGTTTCTACTAGAACATGTTTACATACTTTTATGTTTAAAAAAACGTTTATTTTCCTCATACTGTCTGCTTGAATATACCTGTATTCATGCTCTGTCTAAAACGCTCCGTTTTAGTACATTTCAATGGAATTGCAACAAAATTGTGTTGCTAGGCAACAGCTTGGATCCATGTTTACTTCCTGTCAGCTGATGTCATTCACATACACTGCAACAGGAAATAAACTGGGATACATTTAGAATGTTTATGTTTAAAAATGGTCTAAATATTGTAGATTTGTGACATCACAAATGAACACAAGTCCTGATAGCTTCTTTCAAAAGCTCAGTTTCTGAATACGGGCTGTGTGCATTTCTCTGCGGATTAAGCGTTGCGATACTTTCACAGTATATAAATATAACTTAAACCTGCTTTATAATATAAAAGCCATGAAAATGTCACTTTTTACAATATGGGACCTTTAAGAGATATTTCTTCACCTTGGCATTCCTGGTGTAACATCCAAGTCTCATATATATCCACGTTTATGACATAAATTTGTGTGTTTTAACACCCAAGCCCCACAGTGTTTTTATTTATTTGACATCATATCTGTCAACTGGAGTCTTCTTTCACAGGTTAACGCAGAGGAAATCAGTCAGATGGCAGTTTACATTTGTTGCTCATTGTATTAAATCCAACTGAGAGCTTTTTATAGAGGACACCAATGAGCACAGGAAACAATGCAGTTATTTACCCCCAGACTGCTGTAGTAAGATGAGTCCCGGGCCTGGATTGTAGTATGTCCACTGCACATCAGGAATGCAGGGAGGAGGAGACAGCGGTGGAGATGAAGACAGTGCAGCTTCGCTGGGGCCCGTGACCTGATAGGGCCGGTGTTCCCGCTGTGAAGAATGGGCCCTGGTTCTCACTCAGGACTTGGCAGTATTATAAGAATCTGTGAGCTTATTTAGTGGCTCAAATGTTACTGAGAAAGTTGCTTTACTGTTACTGTATAATAACTAGGTGGAGGATAGAAGATGTACACTACACAACCAGGAGGAAAGCAACATTAATAGTGTTTATAGGACCTTTTACATCCTTTGTTTAATGAATTTGAAAAATTCCCTTAGGGAAAACGTTTATTATTTGACATTAGTGACTGATGCTGATGTTTATGTCTACTTAAGACAGAGTTTCTCAATCTTTTTTTCGCCAAGGATCCCTTACAAGATAGAGAATATACCAGGGACCCCTTATGTATGCCCCTTGGAATAATTTGACATAGCCTATTTTTTACACTTCTATAGCCATAGTTATGTGAAAGAACAACATAAGAGAAATGTACTAGAAAGATAAGACATATATTAAATATTATAATATTATGAATTTGCAGATTCTTCGAGTTATATATTTGTTAGAATATAATCTATTAACTATTATATACTGTAGTTTTAAAGATTAAATATTATTTATTGAACTTTTATAATATGTATATATATATATATTTTTTTTATATATATATATCATTATAATTTAAATTAATTAATACAAAAACTTTTCACGGACCCCTGGCAGAGTGCTATGGACCCCACTTTGGGAATCACTGATTGAAGATATGTATTAATTGTTAATATTTTAGCACATCCCAACAGTTTGGCCTACTTATTACTTGCTTTTTTTTAAAAAAAAAATCTCATGTATTTTAACCCATGGCAAAGGAAGCTTTTAAGTGTATGTATGTCTGTGAAGACTGACAAATTTCCACAGGAGTGGATAATAAAGATCTATTCTCCATCAGTAGTTTTAGAAAAGTTTGGGTGTTAACAGAACTATTTCTCCAGACCTGAACATGAGCTCCTCCATTTACTAGCAATCAAAGATCTGCATAGCAGCAAATAAGTACGGATGATGAGGTCTAAACTTGAGAAAATGTGTGGTTATCCGGGAAAATCCAAGCTCTTCCTCTCCACATTTACACATTTGTCTCGTATGGAGAGAGAAGCAGCAGTACAGAGGGTAAACAGAGTGATGGTGTGCGTGTGTGTGTGTGTGTGTGTGTGTGTGTGTGTGCTGTAGCTGTCAGCTGACAGCGAGGTGTTACTTCCTCAGCAGACGTGCTCCAACATGGTCCCTAGAGTGGAGGAGGTCATTCCTGACACATCACTCTGTCATCACAGACTTACCTCACCACCGGAGAATTCAGCACTATACACACTGATTCATTCATTCATAGACGTGTGCATTTTACTACAGGACATCCTTCCTTTATACCTCCGCCAGCGCCTTCTAATACCACCTTATTGTATACCTCTATTGACGGTATCTTGAACCTTTTATGGATAAAACCTAGTATTAGTGAATGCGTGGACTTGCCTGTTAGCTGAGGGGAAGACATTCTTTTCAAGTTAATCTGAACACTCACATTCAATTTGGATCATACTTACAGATGTTCCCCATTATGTGTTGCATGTGGTGCAAGAGCTTGCATGTCAAAGGGCAGGTCCAAGAAAGAACATCAGGTACAAAGAACACGAGAGAGGACACATTGTATCTGTCGTAAAACAGGGCTTTGAAGACTGCTAATAATAGAGACATCAAGTCATCATTATAGCCTGAAAATCAGTCTGACTGGTCACATAATCACCACTTCTTGAGGGCAGGTTTGATGCTCACATTATATTAAAGCAACTTTGTTTGAAGAACAAGTGGCCTGATTTTGTTTTGCAGTGCTTCAGTAGCATATCTGATGCCAGATCACGTCAGGGCCAAACCTAAAATGCTAAATTATAGCTGTGAGTCTGGGCCGGCCATGTTGAGGAAGAAGAAGGAGGAAGAGGAGGAAGACAAATACAGGAGGTTCCATTATCATTAACCATTTAATGCATTAGCATGTTTGTTCTGACTCACCCAGGTCTCAAACTCACAGCCTTAGACATTGAGAGTAAGTCACTATCTTAGTGATCTTACTGCCAAGTGTGAAACTGCTACTTCACACTATGACTTAGGCAATTGCCAGGGTTGCATGTAAAGGCAGATTTCAAGCTAGTGTCAAAAATCCTGTTTGTGTACTTCATCTAGAATGTGCAGTAGCTGTGTACAGTACTGTTTACTCTCAAATGTTTTAATACACTGTGGGTTCATTTTTTGATAATTAAAAAAATCTGTCTGGATGGTTTGTGGAGGAGAGTCTGAAGGCGCAGCGTAGCAACTGTGTTAGTTGAGCAAAAAAAGTGGGAGGAGGTTTAATGATTTCATTTAATTAGTTTTACAGTTTTTGAGAAAAACAGAGTGATGGACTTCATACATATTCTTGCCAGGTTGAAGCATACAGACGTTTCTGCTCACCTGGGCCTACATGTTGGTGAAGATGCAAAGTTGTAGCATGTACGGCTTTTTGTTTTCACCGGCGTTGGTTTGTTGGTTTGTTTGTTTGTTTATTTGCTTGTTTGTCAGTCTGTGTGTCTGTTAGCAGGATTACTCCAAAAGTCTGCGATGGATTTGAAAGAAATCTTCTGGAGGGGCGGGGTGTAGCACAACGAACAATCCATTATATTTTGGTGGCGATCCGGATCATGATCCGGATTCAGGAATTTTTTGAGTAATTCCGATCAGCCTGACGCATTGATGACGCATGACCTCGCCTTCTTCCTCCTTCTGAGAGCAGAGAGATATGTGTGTGGATTTACATCCATGGTGTGGATGTGTGGCGAGACTCCGACGTGCAGGACCTTGCCCGTCCGCGGTGAGGAAGAACAAAGCGGTAGATGGTGGGATGAGAGACAACGTAGTGTAACACACCTTGTTAATAACAAGCTGACCACCTCACGGTACCGCCAGCTGTCTAGTTTGTTATGAATTTTCAAAGTTTGAAACTTGAGAAGGTTGCTGCAGCACGTGTGACCTATGTGCAAAGTTTGTGTGGGAAGACAGATTTCCTAGGGAAGAATAATAATAATGATATTTTCGAATGATACGCCCTGCTTTATATTCAAGCTAGGTGAAGTAGAGCCACCACTTTCCCACCACTAATAAGCAAGGGAGAGTGTAGTATGACATCATTGGGGCATTTCATGCAACATTAACATAAAACTAACCATGCAATACCCACCTGCAATGACAGTAATAACACATTTACATCAACTGTGACCTGTATTTCCCAACTGTCTGACATGATTAATGCTGATATTTTCACAGATTCAGGGCTCTTAATCGTTAAATCAAGAAACACGCACTAACATCAGTGTGTTGTAACCTGTTTTCTTCTCACCGTTATTTCATCATCATCATCTTTGTCTAGTTGTTGCACAATTCCTCACCAGACCGCTCCATGTGAGTCTGCACATGAAGATTCAGCAATTAGCGGATGTTGGCCCCAGTTCATGCCAATAGACACTTAAGAGGTACAGCTTAAAACACTACAGATGTGTGGTTTAGTGTGATTGAAACCACACAGATGTGTGGTTTCAATCACACTAATCAATGTCTAACATGACTTAAATCACATTTCTGCCTTCATCACAGTCTTATGCAGGCTAAGGCCCGTGCTTTTTGGGTTAATTAAAGTTCCCCTAATGACGCCCATTAACAGCTGCTACTACAGCACCTTGACTCGATAATAAATCACTAATAGCTCAAGGCAAAAATCTAATCCTACCTTTGACTAATGAAGCGGAACATAAAAAATGGAGTAACACTTTAAACTGCTAAACCTCAAAACAAGTGTCATGTTGTAACTGGTGGATCTCCACAGCTAATAACAGACTGGTTGTTCTTTTCGCATTATTTGAACTTTTATAATTCATGTGTCATACAACCTGTGGCATTAAAACGAGCTTCACAGCTGCACTCGACAGTATTTGTGAAAGCTGAACGGCCCCATCTGCAGGCTCCTGAGAGTGTTACACCTCGCCTTGTCCTCTCTCCAGGAATCTTCTTTGTTTGGATTAAGTTTGGAGCCTGTAATTGCAGTGTTTGTAGGGATTGGGTCCAGTGTACACTGTGAACACAGAGAATGGTATTAGCACTCTGATTTCATGGATTTGCAAACGCTGCCAGCTGCTGTTTTGCACACACTTTCTGTTTTTTGCAATTGTTTGATCCCCCATGTAGCCCAACAATACAATAAAACAAATCAATTTAAAATGAAAACTTCCTGCTGTGTATATGACATTTTCCCTCTGTCTAATAATCCTAGTACTATAGATAGTCCCATCTATGATTCACATCACAGAGAGTATACGTAACTATGCTGTGGCAGATGTGTTTTTATGTGCATAGCCTGTTGATAATACACAATGTTGGATATTATTAGTGGATACTTGATTCTTCAGGAAAGATTTACGAAGATTAACTTTTGCTTCCCAGCAACAATAACTTCAAAATGATGGCTGCTTCCTTCTGGCAATATTGGTTTTATCGTTAATATTAGTATCATTTATCTGACAGAAGATTTTAATTTCATACTTTGAAAGATTTTCATTCCCAGAAATCCTCTGAAATGATGCCAGTAAACTGACTTTAGTCACCACCATGGTTTTATAGCAAAGAATAACAACAGAGGAAGCCAAGAATCCAAGGTTGGGACGTCCAGATTTAACTGGACAGACTGGACATTGATTGTGTTTTCTGCCAATACACTGGTAATGTGTAATAATAGACAGAAATCTGGCTCGGTATATGCCCAGATCCACCTTTCTGTCTCTTCTGATATGAATCTTTGTTAAGTCTGCTCTCCATTGAGTCTACCTCAACAATCTCTGAGAAAGATCAGGGAGGAAAACACAACTCAGGTCAGGGTATATACTGTACAGACAGGAGTGTATAGGGCCTGCTCCTGCACAGTAAAGGTTGACCTTGTCAGGTCAAAAGGTCGAGACGAGTCCCCAGCCCTCGACTTCATGCCTACTAAAGCTCGGCTGATGATCCCGTTTACAGACTATCAGATAAATCTGATTATTGCAACGATGTGCAGTGAAGCAGAATGACTGAATGAGAATGAAAGGAAGGCTATGATGGCTGAAGTAGTCAGAGAACTGTGTGTTGTGCTGCACTCTTCTCACAGCTGTGAGTTTCCCAGCAGACCTATAACATCTCTTTCTGTGTGACCTTGTGGCGCAACGGTAGCGCGTCTGACTCCAGATCAGAAGGTTGCGTGTTCAAATCACGTCAGGGTCAGAAGTTTTCAGACTTCATTCACTAAATGTGAGATGTGACATCACATTATCATCTGAATCTGAATGCAGCTATTGATGTAACAGAGAAGGTGCTTTGATAGAAACATTCACTCCCACATTGTGAATTTCTTACCCGAGATCC
Source organism: Sebastiscus tertius (assembly GCA_916701665.1). NCBI lineage: Eukaryota > Metazoa > Chordata > Actinopteri > Perciformes > Sebastidae > Sebastiscus > Sebastiscus tertius. The sequence goes on from CAKAOH010028778.1 coordinate 22,640, forward strand.
TTTCCTAAGCAGGAGTCGTTTTACTAAACTGCCTCATTGCCATCTGGTGTGTAGATGAAATGCCTCTATTACAGCAATTCCTAACAATATGAATATGATTTCAATTTAATTTAATGTCTATTGCACTTGTATGGGCTTATTTCCTCCCATATAACCCTCTGGAGCTGTTAGGTATGTTATATGAAACCCAGCCCATCTTTACATTACCTTTTTACTTTGTATGTACTATATATAGAACTACAGATGTTTACGTAACAACTGCACCTTAGTTATTCCTTTGCACATTTTTATTCCTGTATTTATTTTTTAACTTGTGTATATACAGTAGAGCCAATACAACTCAGCAACGTGCACTATCTGAAGTGCAATATCTTACTGTTACTGTATAAGTCAGGCAAATACACATTTCTATTTATGGAAAATATTTTATATATAATGTGAAATTTATTCACATATATTCAGGGTTCATTCAATATATTCAGAGTTTCATTCAATATATACAGAGTTTCATTCAATATATGCCGGATTTCA
>CAKAOH010028779.1:0-68897 GCA_916701665.1 Sebastiscus tertius
CGGGATGTCTGTGAATTTGATTGGGTAGTAATTTAAACAGTTTTACAAAGTGACTTTGTGTTATCAAATTTCTGTACATATTCTTTGAACCGTTAGCGAGCCACTCAGAAACAACTACAGGTAGCTTGCGAGTTACTTGTTGGAGACCCCTGATTTACCATTTTTAACAGTAAATTCCAGCAAACTTTAATTTTTAAGGAGGGAATGATCAGACGCTTGTTTTGACTGCATTATACTACATGCAGTTCCTGCTTACTGATTTAATTTAGTTCCCCCCTTCTCTGGGTTGTTTATTGCAGTTGAATGAAAGAGAGAGATGGATGAGGGGAAACACACCCAGTGCACCGAACATCAAGCTAAGTAGGACAGTGAAATTGATGGGCCTTTGCATGTAGGTGACCTACATAAATGAAGGTGGACAGAGATTCTCTCCACACCTGAACTGAGCTACGCTGTAGGTGTGATAGTCAGCAGTAAGGACACACAACGTGCTCCCACATACAGCGATAAATGCTGATGTAATATAGATAGGTAGGTGGGTATAAACTCTAGCTGCTGAGGAGGAGAGCTATGTTTAATTCTGGTGATTTATCATCTTCAAAGGCAAATTTGGTGTTTTTATACCTTTTGGTAGATCTTGAAAACAAGACCAAAGGTCTCTAAAATGGTTTTGATATCAATTTGATCTGTTTTATTATAGAAAAATCATGGAGACAGTTACCTTTGGCACAGTTTTATAAATCCTATTACACACGCCATTAGGCGGATTTTAGACCAATCACATGATGAAGCACATTATCTAAACCACTTGTGAAAACATATATGAAAAATGAAAGTCCAGCAAGTCCTCCAAACGAAACAAAACGAAATAGGTTTGTCTTCACCAATATTTGATCTGTCACTCCAATCAGCAGATCAACATATATATATTATCTCAAACATCATCTCTTATGTACAAAATCCGTTTAATAAGCTGTGAAACACTGTGAAAATCTAATTTTAAGGCATTGAGAAGACCAGTCTTCTCATATCAGATGAGTCTATGAAAACTAGTTTTTTCTCCTTGCGGTTTGACTGGGGAAAAGGCGGTTAAAAAAAACACAATTATAATCCGAGCCCCATGCAACTTGCTCTCATCCCTATACTCGTCATATTTTGCCGTTTGGGGCAGAAGCCCCGGCGTCACGGCAGCCTTTTGCATAGTATCTTGACACTGAAGGTTCATGCATGCGAAAAATACTTAGGTAGGGTTAGAAAAAAACATCATTGTTTGGCATAAAGAATCTAAATATGGGATTGGGAGCAGTTATATTGCCTCTCAGTGGCTCTCAACATGATGGCGTTGAGCCACAGCTCGCAGCTAACAGTGCTAACAACGGCGAAAGGGCTGACAGAAATAACGCTATACGCTTCTGCAGTGGCGCCATTGGTCGGAACGGCTTCATCAACTGTAACCACCGTATGAGAGCAGTGCAGAGCAGCAGCCGTGAGTGCTTTTAGTGCACGAACATGCACTAAAAGCATGTGTGGCATTCAATGTTTGTGCACAATCTGATAACAGGCAGCAGAATTTACTATCAAATAACATCAAATGATGCAACTGATGTAAAAATGCATCGGTTTGCTTCACTGTTAGAAGCGGTGGTGAGCGTTCCTCGCGCTCATTAAGCTGCAAAATATGTTTTAAAATCCATCAGTGACGCAGCCTGAGAATGGACTGAAAACGGTCTTCTTCCTTCCTCACTATCATAACTTTTTTACAATAACCTGCCACTGTTCTCTCTCTCTCATGCATCAGGTGAGATCGCACACAGCTTATTTACTACATGCCCTAAATGAAGCCAGGAAGAACATTAACATAAGAGACACCTCATCACTATATCAGATAGATGAAATCAGCAGAAAAACAAACTATAATACATATTTATATTTGGTTCAGCTTTTTGTTACCACATGTGGTTGAAGTAGTTTTCATTAATTCACTGGTTGCTTCCTGATCCTCTGCGATGCTTGGTATGCACCAGAGAGTGATGTATTTAAAGTGTGAAAATGATTACGAGCCCCCGCTCGATCATTCACGGTAAGAGGAGTGTAATCACATATACATTTGTTTATGTCTCCTGCGAGAGCTCCACTTACATCCAAATACAGCGCCGGTAATCAGCCGCCGCACAGTTGATATTCAGGAGTGTGAATGTGGTGAGGGATAGCCACAGATCCAACAGAAGCTCAGAGATAACACCATCCAGACTCCGGTGTCTCATCTGTCACACGTAGATTGCTATTAAAGCTGTCTGAGAGCATTGCCATGATCTAATTAGAAAGGCTCTCTCTCTCCCTGTCTGTCTCGTTTGTTCAATCTCTCAGCCAACCTCTATCTTTCTCTGTTTCCTTCTCTGGTTATCTCTCTGTCTCTCTCTCCCTCCCCTCCTCACTTCATCAGTCATACCAATTGATTTCTTTGAGAAAAGAATCTCATGGTTTTCGCCTCAATGTGTCTTGTGTAATTAAAGGCCAAATTGTTTTGATGCCAGCGTAATCACATTAGTGTTTTATTGCAGGAGAGGAAAAAGAGAGCGATGGGAAGAGAGAAGGGTGAAATTGGGCTTTTTTTTTTTGTGTCACATCCACAACCTGCTGCCACGCGTGTGTGTGTGTATGTGTGTGTGTGTGTTTGTGTGTGGTGTGTGTGTGTTTGTTATTATGAACATAGAGCTGTCACTGTACATGGTGCTCAAACTTCAGGCCCATATGGTGTTCCATTAGCCTTTCTGTCAAATGGTGAAGGAGGGCAGTTCTGATGGACACAGCTTAGTTAAAGAGAGGACACTGTGGCAGAAAAATTTGCTTTGGTTTTGCTTGATATGTGTAAAATATGGGAAGATCATTTCTCACTTCAACCATTCTGATGTATTCAGACTATTAGAATGATATGAGTTTGTAATATTAAATATTGTTGCTATTTTTACAAAATATCTCCTGTGGTTCTCTCTTACAGTAATAGTAAGAAAAAACTGACATATTCAATATTACTTCATATTTATTCACCTACCATCAACCCAACAATTGTCCACTCCGCTGTCACATTCATTGTCTATATCTACATCTGCCATCAACATGTATCCATACGATTTCAATTTTATTTTTTTATTTATTTAGTTATTATTCCGTTATTAAATGTATTTTGTTTCTATTTTTTCTCTTAATTAATTAATTAATTATTTAATTCATTCATTAATTCATTCATTTTTCTGTAACTATTAGTACTCTGTTTACCAGCATCACTATAATCACCCTGGAAGTAATACCTTATATAAATGGAAAAGGAGGGGGAAGGGGGTCGAAAGGTATGTCCAGCCCTTCATAGGAGGGAAAAAATAAAAATTAATAAAAATAAATAAATCTCTTCTTTTCTCCCTCTCTCTCTCTCTCCCTCACGCTCATACCCCCCCTTTTTTTTACTTTATCTTTATTCATTTACTCATTTATTATTATCATTTCCCCCCCCTCTTTCTCTCTATGGCCCCATCACCCCATCTCACCTGTTATGTCTCTCCGCACTTAATAAAAAAGAAGAATATTAGAATGATGATGATGATGATGATGATGATGATGATGAGGATGATTTAAAAGTAGTAGTAGTAGTAGTAGAAGCAGTAAAAGAATATGTCGTAGAAGCAGTAGTGATATAGTGAATGTGTTTATTCCCAATGGAAAATGATGATATGAAGAAAACATCTAGTTTGCTTTACAGAGATGCAAACAGGAATGTATAAATATACCTCTATATACTTCCGTACTGTTTTACAAACTGTTAATATATATAGAGAGAGTCTGCCTTGTGTTCTTTCCAGTAATGCAGATATACAGCAAACATCGACTCTTATAAATCACTGCTTCTTTTCTGAGCCGCTCCGTGACAACATGCTTTTTTTCTCTCCTCCTCGTCATCCTTCGCCGTGTGTGTTTCTCTCCCAGCGCATCAGTCTGCTGAACGTATTTCACTCTGCTCATTACAATGTAGTGAGATGGCTTGCTGCCTCAATCGATTCCTCTGTCCACTCTCATTTACTTTACAAGGAATCCTGCTTCTAAAGAGCTTAACTTTCTTTCCTCCCGCCTCCTCCTCCTCCTCCTCTTCCTCTCTCCTCCTTTTTCTTGTTTTTTATTAAGAGGATGTGTAAATAAGGGGACAAGCTCCCATTGATGCATGCCAATCTATTTATTGACTCGCAAGTGTTGCATCTGGCCAGATCTTCCATGAATCCTCCCAAGGTGACGAAAGACTTTTAGGTTTTGTATTTGTTTCTGAATGTTCTGTGCGTGCATTTCTCACACATTACACAATATTTGTATCTTGAGGAAACAATACAGCGCTGTGTTCTTGACAATGTTTGCATTCTTCACAGTGCAGGCATGTTTTCCTGTGGTAGACAATCTCTGATGGTCAAGTTCTTTGTGTAATGTTGACAGAAAACAGATATTTCCTCAAAGGCCATAATGGTGGTGCTGTATTAAAAATGGAAAACTTGTAGTGAATATTGTATTCGCGGCAAACATGCGTTGGAAATATATTTCCAGACAGTAAAGGCAGTGGCAGTGGGCGGCTGTGGCTCAGAGGGTAGAGCAGGTTGTCCACCAATCAGAAGGTCGGTGGTTCTGCTCTGGGTCACATGTCGATGTGTCCTTGAGCAAGACACTTAACCCCAAATTGCTCCCGAAGGCTGAGCCATCGGTGTGTGAATGACTGTTTAGATTAGATCCCGATGGGCAAAGTTGGCATCTTAGTAGCCTCTGCCATCAGTGTATGAATGAATGGGTGAATACTGACAAGTAGTGTAGAGCGCTTTGAGTGATCGGAAGACTAGAAAAGCGCTATATAAATGCAGGTCCATTTACCATTTAAAGCTGGACGATTTTAGAAATGTTGTGTACTTCCTACATCGCTCACATTGTACGGTCCGATCGTCTTGCCACAACCTGAGTGCTCACACCGTATGTGTAAAATAAGAAAAAAAAATAGACGTCCCGTTGTGGGCGCTGTGGTCATTCTGGCTGTTGACAGTTGTCAATAAAGAATTATTTGAAAGCTCCGAGGCAGGTAAAGTTTGTTTGCTAGCAGAGGTCTGTACGGGTCACAATGCTAACAAGGCAGAAACGTGATGCATCGATCATCTGTGCCATCCTGTCTGCTGAAACGTTTAAAAAAATCACATGCCACCTACTGGCCAAGCCTTCCAGCCAGCACAACTGTCAGTATTGATGGGTGGGAAGTCAGTGAGGGATCATGCCCTATATTGCCACTAACATAGTACATAGTACAATAACCATCTCAGAATGTGGTGACTTATTACGTGTATGTGAACTAATTTTATTCAAGTTATCGTGTTTTTCATACTACACACGTTTATTACGGTGAACATGAATTTCTACAATTGCCTCTCTTTCTCTCTCAGATTACCTCAGTCTATCATCTCTTGCTCTCTTATTTTCTCATTCTCCGTCATCCCCCCTCTGTCATGATGCCACCCATAGTGGCTTTTGTGTGCTGGCTGCTGGGCTCACTGAGGAATTGCCCCTGACAGCTGATTTGTTGGATGTCAGTGTTGGCTTGGGTACTGATAAGGTGGAAAAGAGGAGGAGAAGGGGAGGGAGGTGGCAGGCCACGGGGGGGGATTAGATTAGTTCTATTTTCCTTTTTTCTCTTTTGTTTGCTTCAGAAACCTGGACCAAGGTCCTGGTTCATCCACTGGAACAAGAGAAAGCAAGAGCTACATTATGTCCACCTGAGCACATATTTCTCAATTAAGTTACAACAATGAAAAGTCAAATGTTCTTATGAATTCCCACAGCTCACAGAGGTTACTGTAAATGTGTTATAGCAGACACAACGGAAATTTGCCTTTGACAAAATGCCCTCTGGTAGCTCCCTCTGGTAAGCAATGATGCAGTGTACATGTCCAGGGCTTTTATTGTGAAAGGTAAGAACGGAAAGAGTGAAGCTGTGTAGGTGCAATAACATGGTAACAATGGTAAACAGACTCACATTTAAATAGCACCTTTTCTAGTCTTCTGACCTCACAAAGCGCTTTACATTACATGTCAGCATTCAAACTGCTTGTTTTTGCCACTGGCAGGTTGAGATTATTATTATTATAAGTGTCTGAAAAAGTTTTTCTTTACCTTCTGCTCGTTCCAGTTTGTTTGTTATTGTGTCCAAGTCCTGCTCAAGGAGAAGTGTTGTTGTGAAGTCTTAATATCCGTATACTCAAATAAACACAGGTAGCTATCAAATTCAAAGACCTCATCCACATTGTCGAAATCATCTAAATATTCAGCCATGACATTGAAAATCTGCTCCGGCTGGCACCCACGTTTCCACTATGGATGTATTTCACTATCACCTCACAAGATTTCAGAACAAGACTTCTCCTTAAGCGAAACTCTTTCCATAATGTCGGACACCTATCATGGCAAATTTAGCGGACGTAAATGACGGTGCCAGCTAGCATCTCATTGCAGCCCGTGAGCAGCTGCCGTCTGCGGCGCTCTCCCTCAATACTGAACCAAATTTCAGAAATTGTTGTCCCCATTAGTCAGTTAGACACAAAAACACAGGTTCAGTTTGAAAAATACCAAAGTTACCCTTTAAGTTACTCTCTAAAGTCAATCTGGTTCCGACAAGAACAAAAGTAAAGAAATGTAGTAGTTTAAAGCCCAACCATGTATTTCTTTCTTAAATCTGACTATAGTGGTTTTGTTCCCTAATCCTAAAGTGACGCCAAGGGTAACTATAGTGGTTTTGATGCTGAAAATAAAGTGACGCCACGCAAGGGCCGTGACAAAGCAATGGTATGTGACGAGTTGGGATGAGAACATGTTGGTATTTCTGTTGTTTCTCAAATATCCCTGTGTAATATGCAAATGCAATGCAAATCACTTACTGACATTCCCATTTACTTGTTTAAAACTCTGTGAGATAATGCTAAAAATAATCCGCCATTAGTTCAAGCCTAAACCGGTTAGCTTCTCTACTGAAATACCAATAAAGCAAGCACATTATATACACCAGTCTAAGACCTTTATTGGTGTCTATGGCTGTTTCATTCTGTTTTTCATTCGCTTTTGACCAAAATATTGCAGTCCAGATGTGAGATGTGTATCTTTTTGATCGAGGGCTTTTGTTGCACTGGGACTATATAGCTTAGTGAGCCCCGGGGAAGCAGAGGAAACTCTGTGTGAGGTGAAAGGCTCCATTTCCACCTCTTAATCGATAGAAATGAGGTGTTCTTATAGCTGTAGCGGATCATGCTTTTGTGGAATTATGACCGAGTGTCCCCTCCTCCCTCCTCTTTTCTATTTCTTGCCTCCTCTTTCTCTCCTCTCGCCATTCATTCTCTCTACCCATCTGTCTCCTCTGCAGGTTTTGGCTTTGTTACATTTGAAATCGAGGATGTGGTGGAGAAAGTCTGCGAGATCCATTTTCATGAAATCAATAATAAAATGGTGAGTGGGCTCCCGTTGTATTTCAGAATGTCTGACACAGATCTGGATTCATATTTGATTTTCCTCCGTGAAGCAGTTAAAGTGATGGTGGAAACTGATACTGGACCAGCCAGGGTGGAAACTGGTGCACACACACACACACACACACACACACACACACACACACACACCAGTGAGATACTGAGGGATGAGGGAAGGTCAGCTGTCTGTTCTGTGCAACTGATCACTAACCATGAAATTGTGTGTATGATCCCGAAGCACGCAAAAGGGCAGAACAACCTGGCCCTACCTCTGCCCCCCCATGTCCAAGTTCCATGCCAGGACGCTCTGCAAATTAGACTAGAATGGCTGGAAGGCCATGACGGAAGGTTTGTCATTGTATCAGATAAAACAAGGTCACAGTGAACACAGGGGGCCCGACAGAAGGTCCCAGGTTAGAGTATATGGTCTGTGTATCGGCTCCAAACCTTCAGCTTAAACGCTCAAAGTATTATCAAGTGGTTGTTTGTTTTTTGAGCTTCCAATGTTTCAGCCCAGAACATTGTCTTGCTGGTTCCATGGCTAGTGAAAGAGAAAAATAGTGACTGCATATTACGTGCATATTACGTGTGACCATTACGTGTGATCATTATTTCACAGTATGCCAAATATCTTCCTTTTGAAAAATTCATCCAATTGATCCCCGTTATTTTGTTATTTAAAGCTTCAGTAGGCAACAATTTTTTGCCATTATTGGGCAAAAACTCCATAATAACCTTTCAGCATATTGTAATTCAAGTGTTCTGAGAGAAAACTAGACTTCTGCACCTCCTCATGGCTCTGTTTTAAGGCTTTAGAAAATCTAGCCCGTGACGGGAGACTTTGACCAGTCACAGGTCATTTCAGAGAGAGATCGTTCCTATTGGCTGTGCTCCAGTCATGTGAGTGGTGCTTGGTATTCCCTCAAGAGATCTCAACATGGCTGCCGGGTCACAAACTTTCTCATTTTACAGCTAAACAGTGCACTAGAAGATGATTCTGAAAGCATTTGAGGAGAGAAATAGTTATTACAGTAACAGAATATTGATTCATATTCGATCAGCGCTGCCTAGTTTGACCGTTTGGTCGGAGCTGGTGAGTGATTGACAGCTGCTCAGAGACGACAAGGCTCCAGCTCGGCTCTGATTGGTTGTTTTCCTCCGGTCCGTGAAAGCTTTAAAAGCTTTTATTTTGAAGCAGCCAAATCAGAAAATGTTGGGTTTTCATCAGCAGTCGACTCAGATAGCAGGTCTCAGCTGTGCTCTAGTCCCGGTTTTCAGGATTGTGCCCACATGTTGTCCACACCTCACTGAGATCCGAACTGAATTATGCAAGCCAGGCCACCTCGGCATGTGGTCCGGCTGATCGGATCCCAAAGCGAGCAAGAACTGATCTCAGAGTGTACAGACTTGACAGGTAATGCGTCCAGGCACGATCAGACGACAGAAGTCGGAATAGGTAGCATTATAGCAGTTTAAGGGCATTGAGTATGATCACATCTCATGAAGGTGGACCTTCTCATGAACAGGTTGAAACAAGCACTTTACAAGTTTGTGCAGTCAAGAGAGTTTTGAGAACTTGTAAAACTGATACGAACAAGTCTCTAAACAGAACTAAGAGAAGTTTTGGATAAGAATATGTAAATATTCTTGTCAGGCAGATTGTGGGTAACCTCATACTTCTTATTTCTATTGTTTATCATTGTTAGTTGAAAGGATATGGTTATACCCTACAAAACATCATCTCATACATCTCAAATGATCCCATGCTGCTTGAGCCATGTAAGCTTGTTTCCCCCTGGTCTTTACGGTTGTCAGCATGTAACTGATATCATCCAAACAACCCCGAGTTGTAGACAGGAGGACAAAGCCCTGCACCTGCTATAGCTATTGATTTTCACATGATAGAACATCACATGCTTTTATTGTTTGGGGAGCTCAACAGTGCTGACCGTGATTTCTTTATTTTAGTCGATATCTCCCCATAGAGACCCCGCAGCCCCTATCCTCCTCCTACTACACCGCTCATCGACTGGCCTGCTTTAAATTGGGCTACAGGGGAATTGCATGCATTGTTAACACCAGCAGGGGAGGGCAGGTAAGAGGAGGGGGTAATAGAAAAACATAGAGCTCCCTCTAGAAGAAGAAGAATAAATACAGCCTGCAATCCCAGCCCTCACAGGCATTAAAGAATAACTTGGGTATTTTTCAACCTGTTCAACCTCTTTTCCCATGCTTTTGTGTCTAAGTGACTAATGGGGACAACACTTTTTGAAATTGGTCCAGCATTGTGGGAGAGCGCTGCAGCCGCCAGCCGCAAAATGGGCTGTAATGTGATCCTTTGGGGCAACCTGGTACCGTCACTTTACCACTAAAAGTGCTTGTTTTTGCCACTGACAGGCTCAGATTGTTATTATAAGTGTCCTTTTTCTTACCTTTTGCTTGATCCGGTGAATTTGCGATTGTGTGTCTCGCTCGGAGAAGCCTGGTTGTAAAATGTCGAGTCGCATCCACATTGTCAAAATCAGCTAAATATTCATCCATGACATTGAAAATCTTCTAGACAACACTAAGCTACACTTTTTGGTATTCCAACACAACAAACTCTGACAACACTCACGTTTTCCACCATCTTCATCCGGCAACAAGTCACATGACAAAATAACAAAACAGGAAGCAAAAAGTAAGAAACACATTTCTCTGTAGGGTCCTTTCCATAATGTTTGCAGACACTTATAATAACAATCTGAGCCTGTCTGTGGCAAAAACGAGCACAATTAGTGGACATAAAGTGATGGGTGCAAGGTTGCCCCAAATGATTACATGACAGCCCGTTTAGTGGCTGCAGCGTTCTCCCTCAATACCAATTTCAAAAAAGTGTTGTTCCGATTAGTCACTTAGACACAGAAACATGGGAAAATAGGGTCCAGGTTGAAAAATATCAAATTATATAATCTGTTATTGCCTAAGTGGTGGCTATGTTTATGTCCTGGCTATGGCTTTGTTGTCCATGCTCCACAGGTAGAATGCAAAAAGGCCCAGCCTAAGGAAGTGATGTTTCCTCCAGGGACACGAGGTCGGGCAAGGGGCCTACCATACACTATGGATGCCTTCATGCTGGGCATGGGCATGCTGAGTAAGTACACTGCTTTAGTATGTGTGTGTGTGTGTGTGTTATGCGCACATATTTATCTGACACAACTTAATGCCTTTCTTCAACCATGGAAACATCTTGGGCTTCATTTTCATGGAAGTAGCACTGCAGCCTGCTAATATTTCTTTGACATTGAAATGCACCTGTTTGTTTGGTATATTTTTTATAAGCGCAACATGCACAGTGGAAAAGCTGGAAAGATGCTTGCAAACATTTAAAGGAAGCAATGAAAGGTATTATAAGTTTTATCAAAGACTGGGTCTTAGACATCACCTTGAGAACAGATGCATGGGCAAAATGACATACAGTAGCTGATAATTTGTTGCATGGTTGAAATATGTGTGAATAATTTTGAATGATGAACTTAAATAAACACTTAACAATTATTAGAGTTATTATGTAAATGTTAATTGGCCCAAGCCAATGAAAATTAGAGTGTGTGATTATATTTATTTGCTCTAGTGACTTCTGACCCAGACAGGTTCTACACAGTTCAGTGGAGTCAAGGCTGAGAGAACAATGATAATTACCTCACTTCCAAGTTTATATTTTACTATATCCAACCCTTTTGCAGATAATACTATAGCAAATATCATGGGTTGAATATGCAAAAAACCCATGGAAAATTCATATGGCATTTTTCAGAACCTCACCAGGACCCCTATACTCTTTTAAGGAACTTATTCAATTAACAAGACAAGATATATATATATATAATGGCTATTTCAATATTGTTTCTCTCTCACAAGATCTGGACAGTAAGTAGAGTAAAAATAAAAATACATATAATGTGAACACCTTTGTCTACTTATGGTAATATGCATGGATTCAAATAGATCTCATCAAAAAGGAAGACGAGAGGTATCGGCCTCAGAAGAAATGATGAATAAAGACAGGACCCAATAAATTCTATACAAATAATGGGGAAATTGGGAGGGATTTTCTCCAAGAAACTCAACAGTCGATTAATGGAAAAGACTGTGTCTGCAGCTTCAAACGGCGCTCATGTCTGCGCCGGAGAGAAAAAGAAAAGTCTGAGATGTGATAAAAGGAAGTGGGATGATTAGAGGTTCATACTCATGCCATAGTGGTACAATTGCTCTACTTCAGACGGATTACAAAGTTTGACCCAGATATTTCCATTATTATTTTGGGGCTGCAAGTTGACAAACAGGACGATAGGGTTACAGTTCCCAGGGCTATCCACTTGTGATTGGATCACCCAACAACACATGTTAACACCAGGTCTGAACAGGGCCTGAAACCCCCTCCATTCACACCTCTCCGATGTCAGATACAAACCAGTTTGTTTCATGCTTACCCCACCCTTTAGATTCCCCTCCCCAAGTCTGCTTCACCCTTGACATTTTGGGCCACAGTCCCCCTTTTCATTCAGATCAAAAAGACAAATGGTTGCATTCTAGCTGCAAAACATTGCAATATCAAGCTAGAGAAATGTGTACATTATTTATTATAATGTTTAACTTCAAATTAACTTTTATAAACATTCATATCTTGCCTTCTCTCCAGGTTATCCTAACATTATAGCGACATACAGCAGAGGCTACACCGGTTTTGCCCCAAGCTATGGCTACCAGTTCCCAGGTAAGTTCTCTTTTAAATGATTTGATTCCTCCTTTTACACATACACACACGCACACACACACACACACACACACACACACACACACACACACACACACACACACACACTTAAAGGACCCTTTGTAGCAATCCACACAAAGCAGTCTATTCTCAGTGAAACGCAATCCCCCTTTCTCTCCAAATTTGATTTGATAAGATCACACTGAGCTATTATTTCCCCATTCACTACCTATAAATACCTTTAAAATGGGAAATGGAGAGCTAGTAATCAGCAATCCACACTTAACACCAGATTTCATGCTTTATTTGCCATATAGTGGGAGGTGGACTGGTGTGCCAGTTCCCTGTCTTGCACTGATGCCAACATGTGACAATACTTTCTTCTGATGTGATACAGAGAGAATTCCTTTGCAAGTAAAGCAGTATTATTATTATTATTATTATGTAATTATTTTGTTTTAACAACAAGACAAGGATTGTTTAACAGTTTAATAATCACACATGTTCATCTAATTAAGTATTTTCAATTAAATATTTGTCTGTATTGCTGACTAAAGCCGGGCCACACAGGCTGCTTGAGCAGCATGTGACGTCAGCATTTCTGCTGCTGCGCTGCTACTGCCAGACGTTTCTTTCTAAATAGAGATCGCCTTTCATAATGGCCATTTCATTTCATTAGAAATGTCATTTATATTTATTTTAAACAGAAAAAGGTTAAGAAGCGTGTGCTCATTTGTAAATACTAGTAGTAATCCTCCATTAAAAGCCAAAGTTAAAAATAAATATGAACTTTTTTCATATCTGTGACGTTCTACAGATATAGACAATGCAACTGTAGTCATTTTGCTGACATGATGTCAATATATGGTCAATATATGCAAAAACATTGGCACGCACACACGCTGCTCACGTTCCCAGTGTGTCCCGGCCGTTATTTAAAGGTCCCATATTATTCCAGGTTCATACTACATGTATTTCTATTAGAGAATGTTCACACGCTGTAAAGTAAAAAAAAAAAAAAACAACTTTATTTCCGTCATACTGTCTGCCTGAATATGCCTGTATTTACCCTCTGTGTAAAACGCTCCATTTTATTACATTTCAGCGGGATTGCAATGTAATTGTGTTGCTAGGCAACAGCTTGGGTCATTGTTTACTTCCAGTCAGCTGTTGTCATTCGCATACACTGCAACTGGAAATAAACTGGGACACTGTTAGAAGGTTTACTTTTAAACCTGTGAAATGATCTATATTTGTGACATCACAAATGAACAGAAAGTTGCTAGTTGGGCAAACCTTTAATTTACTCTTAAACAACTAAAAATGTCATCACCAGGAAGAATACCCTGGGATACAGGAAGTGAATGAGGAGAGGAAATGCAGCATGCCATGCAAGATTGCTGGGATATCGTAGTAAACTAACTATGCTGTTATCTTTGGGTGGTTTTGGGTCTCCTGAGGGTGGCTCACTTTTAAGGACACATCACCATAGTTACATAAGAGGAATAGCTAACTTGCTGCAGAGCAGTAGGTGCTTTGGAAAAGCTCCAGAGGGCATCTGGTGACCTTTTCCTTTGTTACCATGAGCATGTTAAGTGTAGTCAAATCTGAACCAACTCAGTGTTGGGCAGACCTCATTACTTGTAATTACAGATGAATAAAATACTGCGCACCAGCCCTGTTCATCATGAAGTAGGAAATCTTAAGTCAACAGTAAGGCACTTTAATGTGTTTCATTTTACAGCAGGAAGTGGAAATATATGGCACACATTGTCCGTCCCTCCCATTCTTGTGAATGCGATATCTCAGGAACGCCTGGAAGGAACTTCTTCATATTTAATTGTACCACCGGTGACGTTTCGAGTGACGAGCTCTTCTTCAGTAGACACTAGAAACATCACCGGTGGTATTCAATTAAATGAACATGGGAGGAGTATCTAGTGTGCAGACTCCATTTTTCCATCTTTTACATGTTTTTTTTTGTCCAGCACCTAGTATTTATCATCAGGATGTGCGTGCTTTTGTAAAAAAAATGTTTTTAATTTGGCACAAACGTCCACTTGGACTCAGGGATGAACTAATTAGATTTTGGTGGTCAAAGGTCAAAGGTCAAAGATGACCTTACAAAACACATTTTTGGCCATAACTCAAGAATTCACATGCTAATTATGACAATTTTACACAAGTGTCTAACAGGATAAAATGATGAGGTAATGACATTTTGGACAGACATGGATGTAAACTGCAACTTCTCTGTATGGAGGAGGCATACAACCGTGAGGTGACAATACTAGTTTCATGTTTGGTTGGTGCCTGGGGTAAAATGGAGCGGCTGGGCCCAAATGAATTCCTGTTCCTCCAACTATGCGCAATGTGGGCAATTTGCTATGCTATAATGCTACCTGTCCTGAATGAAGGTAGTAAACCTAGATTGTGACACAGTGAACCTCTTCAAGACAGGGCCTCAAGATCAAGTACAACCCATTAGGTCAGTTGATATTGTGGTTTAGTGGCACACAGGGAGCCTGGAGGTTTTGGGCCCGCTGAAATCCTAGGGAAGGAGTTTCCTGCTTTTAGCCACCGAAAAACCTGTCTGAAATGTGATCCGTGTAGATGAGGTGTAACCAGGCGTACAGACCGAAAACAGCAGTGTTGACAAAAAAAAACTTGGTGGGGATGCGTCGTGTCACTGTGACATCATTTTCTCATTCATCTCCAAAATTAGCAGGTACAGTAGAACAAAAGTGTCCAAAGTAATCTGTATCCAAACTCCACAGAGACGAGCTACAGCTTCAAACCTGAGAGCCTCTTGCTGTGAGGAGAAAGTGCTGAGAAACAACTGAGCCACCTCCCTGCAATTTGTCAAGGTCACTCCTGTGCAAACTTTCCAACAAGCTCACTGTAGCCAGGTTTTTTTTTTTTTTTTTTTTTTGTAAAATCTTTGCGATCTTCTTCTTCTGTCTCCCTCTTTCGACCGCATTATTTAAAACACAAGAGGTTGGGATGGAAATGAGCTGAGAAATGGAGCAATGCTGGAGGAGTCCCATGGTGTGACAAAGCCAGAGGAAACAGGATTAAAATATGTCACCCTCAGGACTGTGCTGCCTTCAAGGCCACAGTCCACAGCCCACCGGGGAACACAGCAGGCTGCTGTCATTCTTCACACTCTTTCTCTCTCACACACACACACACACACAGCTGATGGCCCACTAGGGTTGGCCAAGACAGCTTGTCAAATCCCAGCCTCCTCCAACTGCGATGTCTCCTCCAACTGCCCTTGCTCATCAACAGTGCTCCATGTGTTACTGATGGCAGAGCGTTGTCCCCTGAGGCTGAGTGAGGGATCAAGGCCTACACTGAGTATGCAGCTCTAATCACAACTATAATGCTTCGTGTATATGTTTCCACAATGACATTCTCCGCACATCATCAACTGAACAGTGGATCTGCCTCGACAGCACATTACACTTGTATATCGATCCTTTCATTCCTGCCTCATCCAATGTGGGGCCCCTTTTTTTAAGGGAGAGCTGATTGCTTTCGGTTAACTTTTCCAAGCTTTTGCTCTTAATCCCATGGCTCCTCCCGTGAAACGATTTTTGCCTTTTTTCTCCTCCCTGTTCTTCCCACTCATTCACTTTCCCTGTGATTTCCTGATTGTACCAGAACGACCTTGGTACTCGGAAACGTGAAAAGGTGAAGCCTTTTTTCTCCACCCGCCTTTCCCCTCACAGTGTTGAGGGATTTAGAGTAGCTGGCTCACCGTAGAGGTTAAAAATTGACTGTTGAGAAAGCGAAGGGGCTCATCTTTTTCTCAAGCACTGCCCATAATCCTTGCCAGGGACCCGATTCGGAGGAGGTCGAACAAGGTGGCTCGTGTCGGTGTGTGTTTGTGTGAAGGGCTGCGAGTGTTTATTCTGCCACTCCGCTTTTACTCTACCAGCTGTTTCTGGCTCCATTTAACACAGTTTCATGGATTCAGAGTCAACTTCAATAGCCATGTCCTGTTTTCACAGCCCGTTTAGCGCTTTCTTGGATGTAGAGTTTGATGTTTGACACAGCGCTGATGGTAAATGGCAACAGTAATGATTAAACGTCATGCTTTGGTATATTTGCTAAAGACATTTTAAACCAGTTTCCATGGGTTTCATTACTGATTTTTGTTTCTGTGTTGGTCTGTGTGTGCGTGAGTGTGATAAACTTCCTAATGTACTAGCAGACACACATTGTGATAAACACAACAATAATTCCAAGTGCAGCTTCAAGGCTTTGTATTGTAGTGACTGGAGAATATAACTGTGACTGTATACGCTGTGCTGCAGTGATGTCAGTTGTATTTGGACTATGTGTCCATTCTTGTGGTGGGATATCAGCGAGAGTGAATGGCATCTTCCACAGCTTTCTCTGGCTGCTTTCCTGTCCTTCGCCCATTTTATACAAACCACTTTTCTCTTCGTCTTTCATCACAGTCCATTTTTGGTGGAGGACATGTTGGCCTCTGATGAGACCTGAAGGTTGTGGCACTGCAGTGCGTGCCTGTTTATGCATGTGTGTGTGTGTGTGTGTGTGTGTGTGCGCTATAATGAAGCGCCAATGTCACAGGCTCTTAGAAGCGACTTCCTCTGCAGGCCCAGCTAATAAAAGCTTCCCCTTCTGCCATTCTTTATTCCCTCTTTCTGCTTACCCGTTTGTTGACGAACATGCCTGGAATGTTTCACTTTTGATTAAGTGCCTAACCAGGTATGCAAACAGATAATCAGTGGAGACACACAAACAAAAGGCACATACACATACATTGCTGCTCTCTAACACAAAATCATGCAACATCTTTTACACAGAGAGACTATAGGGCTGACAGTCCATAGTTAATCGTGATTAATCGCAAATTAATCGCACATTTTTATCTGTTCAAAACATACCTCAAAGGGAGATTATCAGCATGGGAGTGGACAAATATACTTGTTTTATGCAAATGTATATAAATATATGTGTCAGTCACACTCTTGTGTGCGTCGCCTCACTGTTTTGACCGATACTCGCTCGCGTCTACGTAGTGCGAGCAACAGGACGCTGACTGTCGTTGACTTAACGGCCACAAATTACCTGAGTTAACCAGCATTTCTGATTCTTCCATAGAGTCCCTTTAACCTTAAAACCAAGTCTTAACTTTTAAACAATACACATTCAGATACACACACACACTTAAAAACATCCTATTGGCTAATTTGGAGCTAATTTATCCACACTGTTAAGAATTTCCCAGTAAAATAACAGTAAAGAACTGATGGCAGCAGGGTTGCCTTTATGTTACTGTAAAATTAACATTATTATACTGCTGCTGAAATTTACAGCTTTGTACTGTTAATGAAAAATACAGTTTGAACTGGTTGTTTTTTTATTAATTTCACAGTATTTTACAGTTAATTTACCGTTTAAAGATACATTATATAGCTGTTTTTCACCTTTCTTTAACATTATCTTACTGATTTGATTTAATGCACTATTTAGGTTGTATTTTTTACATACATTTTAATAAACATTATTTTTTGCCTAGATGAATAGACTTGAATGAATGCACTTGTTAGGAAAAAGGCTATAATAGACTTGTTGACACTTTTCCCAAAATGTGTGTCTATAGCTGGCTACAAGCACAGAATGCAAACCAGAACAACATGTGAGTGAAGAACAATGAAGCTAATTCACTGGTTTTACAATCATGTACAATGTACAAGCCTCACATGAGCAGATCAGGTCCCAGAATTAAAAAAAAATACTGCATGAAACTGTTACTGATGATACTTTAGACAGTTGATCAGCAGTAAAGTGATGTTTTTTAAGAATGCATTGTAGTTCAGTTAAAAAACGGCCAATGAGCGTAATTTAACAGGTTTTCTTTTGTATTAACAGTGAAGCACTGTTTTTAGCAATAACAGGTTAATACTGTTGAAATCCTGCTATAAATTAACAGCAATCGTTTACAGTGCAGGGTGGATTATGCAGATGATGTGTGTTTATGGAGCAGGCTGCCCCTCAGGCTCAGCACACTGTTGCCAATCAATGCTGCGCCTCCTGCATGGAGACAGTCGTCTGAATACCTGTGACTGGGTTTCACACAGTGATTACACTGTTACTACAACATATACAGTACTTTAAGCCATGCTGTCGGCGTGTTGTCAAAAATCACACTGCATTGGGACAGTAACTATGGAAGTTTTTATTGGACTTTATTAGTTGTAATCCACAGAAGACAATCCACAAATGTGAAACCTTGATTTCACGTCGGAAGAGCGCACGTACTAATCACCCATCTTTTAAGTGGTTACGCCTCTAATCTTGACCGCACAGCTGATATGTACGTGGTTTGTGTACATGGCGTAACAGAAGTGCATATTTAACGGTGTGTAGACGGAGCGTCCGATGTCATTAGGCTATAAGTAAATAAAAAGACAACAAATCCATCTTCTTATCTTGTTGGTTTCTTATTCTGTCAATATGGAGACGCCACAAGGTCGATATTATTCAACGTTACAATAAATTATTAATTCTACGTTATAAAAAATATAGATGCATTTCTAGAGGGTTCAGTGAGCCCACCGAAATTAAAAGAGTGAAAATTGCCCATGTGGCCACGGTGTGTCATGCTGTTGTAGCCGCATTCAGTAGCTGAATAAATGAATCTTGATTGCCCTCCTCTGTGTTGTTTTCTCAGGCTTCCCAGCGACAGCGTACGGACCGGTGGCAGCAGCAGCAGCAGCAGCAGCAGCAGCTCGAGGCTCAGGTAGGACCCGTGGAAGAGGCAGCGGCCACACGGCATACGAGCAGAATGCAGAGGGCAGGTAAAAGCTCTGTTGGTATTCTGTGTGGCCTGACGCGCTCTCCATGTAGTTTCTCACTTCTCTGGTCTGCCTTGCTTTTCCTCAGCCACTTCTCTCACACACACACACACACACACACACACACCTTAACACACTAATAGCTGCTGTATGTACTGCTTGTAAAGTGGAGGAAAGAGTGTCTTCTCTATATAGGATATATATATATATTGTAGCTTCAGAGAGAGAGACGCCACTTACGCGGCTTTTGGGTGTGTAGTCTTTCTTCTTATTATTACTATTAGCATTTCCTCTGCAAAGCAAAACCTTTTAGAAGGGTGAGGCGCAATCCCTGAGTAGAGGCCTTTTCAATATGAGCCCTTTTCAACAAGCTGTTTCTCTGACCCCATCTTACAAACCTGTCAGTGTCACATCTAAAATTAATTGAGATTTTTTTGACTTATTCTCATTGATTTATGTGCACAGCCAAACCTAAATTATTGATCATTTTTAATCATCCTTTTCTTATTTTGCTTCAGCAGTAATGTCTGCTCTGTTGCTGTAGCAGTACATTACATTATTAAATATAATTAATTTGAGCTGATTTATTAATTCTTTGTTTTGTTGGTGCTGGTTCTTGGATGATACTATGATGCCTTGATAATATATTATTATATTTCACATGAGCTCAACAGCAGGGAGACATCAGGATGAATCTATGTGTACAGTAGTCCTCAGATTGTAGCTGCAGAGTGTGTTAGTCTTGGCAGTGTCTAGTATGTTTTCTTGAATGATGCTTTGATACATCACAAAAGGTAGTTATTAACTGGTGTGATATTATTTTTCTTTTTTTTCTCAATAAACTTTGACTGATGTTTTTGTGGATTAAAACACATGGCCCTTTTTGACAGCAGGGAGGGAAATAACAGGAGGACATCTACACAGAGACTATAAGAAGGTCATTATAAATATCAGTGATGGAGTCCCAACCCCTCTCCTCCTCCTCCTCCTCCTCCTCCTCCTCCTGCTCTTCCTCCCTGTCTCCCAGGGTTCCCTGATTATGGGTTGTATTCCGTAGCCGGGGCCGGCGGTGACGTCCGGGGAGGAGCGCCCTACTCCCTGGCCGACTATGGCTCCCTGGGGGCCCAGGCTGCTACTCAAATCTTGCCCAGTGAGCATGCCAGCTCAGCCTGCAACTCTCCCACATCCCTCCAGCACCACCTGCACAGCCCAGACCCTTTTAAGAGCCCAGGTGTGTATCTCCATGTCTCTGCTCATCCCACACATGCATGTAGACTCACAGAAAACAACAACAACACAACAACAACTTGAGAAAGAGACAGAAGTTGCCTAAACACCGCATGCATCATGCACCTTGCACCGTGACGCTCTATATTTACACCTCTAGCATCAGTTTTGAACTGGCGTGTCAGTTTCTGCTCGTTACATGGATTGTGTCTTTCCAAAATAAACTTCCAGAGTAGGTTTACTTAGCTTTGAGGTTTACTTGGTTAGGTTTAGGCAACAAGACTACTTGGTTAGGTTTAGAAAAAGATTGTGGTTTGGGTTAAAATAAGTATGACTGTTATGTAACTGGTGTTAGTTAAGTACGGAAGTTACTTAACAAAACTATGCTAGAATAAGTCAATACTGACTGGGCTTCACACAGGACACAAACAGTGGTCTCCTGGGTGAAAGTCCTGCGTTTATTTGACCCATTCGTCCTCCCCGCCCATCCTACTTGGACTTTTTCGTTCTTCATACTTCGTCAGTTGCTACTACCGTCTAATAATGACAGGGGTGGGTTTACAGTGGAGTTAGTTGAAAGCCTGGTGCGTCTGTGGGCAACTACGGGTTCTGAAAAGTGAAATCAAGTGCCTTAAACTTGCATTCTTTCTTTTGCATTTTGTCTTAGAACTTGAACCCTTTCACAGTGCGCTTTCAGTTCATGAAAGTTAATTATAACCTTTTTGGTCACCTGAAAATGTTTTATTCAGCGTTTGGTTGTCATATAAATATTACATAAATGACTGATGCAAAATAGTTGGATGTGAAAGTAACCACAGGAATTGCACCTCCATGTAAATGCTAAAATCTGGTTTTGAAATGAGGTCCTGACAGAAGAGAATATGCCTTAATGGTGAACTGAAAGATCCTCCTCTGCCCCTTTCACACAAACAATGCTATCGTTGTTTTGTATCAGTTTGCATTTTATCATATTCATGAAAATAACTCATATATACAGTCATTTAGATGAAGATTGTGTGAAATAAAGTTTCTTTCTTAATGTATGCCAGGTCATAGTCAACTTTCATCTCTGAGTGCCAGTTGTGTTGTAATTTCTCCGGCTAATCTGTCTCCTGGCCCTTCCTCAGCAGGAACCAACCCAACCCGGCCCGGAGCCTTTCCCGGTGCCAACAGTCCTGGCCCTGTAGCTGACCTCTATGGAACCTCCAGTCAGGACTCTGTTGTGGGCAACTACATCAGTGCAACCAGCCCTCAGCCAGGCTCTGGCTTCAGCCACAGCATTGCTGTGAGTAGATCTCTTTTTCATCATCATAATAATCATCATCATCCACCTCCTTATTTCACCACTGATTACAAAGAAGAGTAGTCATTTGTCCAACCCTTGAATCAGTTCTGTCATACTTTGTGCAATCACTTTAACTGCTGCTTTGTAATTCATGCTTATGTTCCAACACACCACCATGAAATGTCTCGATTGTTGATAAAAGCTCAGTTTCAATTTCATGTATTTAATTTCAAATAACAATAAGCAGTTAGACTGGTGCTAAAACACAAGCTGGTTACCGATTGTCTTGTTATGTTGCTAAGCATGCTTCAGACACATGAATTACCCAACAGTATTCTGTTATTCTAACCACCATGTCTGACTAATTCTGTCATACTGAGGGATCCACTAATGCATGGCCACAGTACAGTATTGATCTGACAGTTTTTCAAGTTAGTCATTGTTAAAAACAACAGTATATTATTTTATTTGAAATAACATTTTTGAACACATTTTCCAGTATGAATTTATGCAACCAAAGTAAATCAATCGCCATGTTTGTAGTAAAATACGTAAGGTAGCCTATAGATTGTGGTTCACAGTTATTACAATTCATTAGATACCAACCTGGAACCAAACTGATGATGTTCTATTGTCCTTTCTGCTAAAGTAAAAGAGATCAATTTCCATTCATGCTGGCATCACGTCCTATGAATAAACTACGGTCACCAGTAGTTTGCTACTTTTTACCTTTTTTTTCCAAGAAATGCGTACTGACAGTTATTAATTGTGCATTTTAGGGTCCATTGATTGCGACAGCTTTTACAAATGGATACCATTGAAAGCTAACAGGTGACTGGTTGCCATCTCATTGGAGGTATTTCAATACTATTTCTATATCACAACCCTATCTGCCCATACAAACATGTTTTGTTCTTTTACACATCTTACTTTCCCCGTCATTTCTGCTCTTATCATATCCCATCATATTTATTGTGGACACTGTTTCTATATAAAATGTCACAGCTATCTGTGCATGCATGCATACTTTTAAAAAGTTTTACAAGAAACCTTTTTTTTCTTCAAACTCTGCTTTACTTCACCCTCTGTTGCTTTCTCGGTCATTTGCCCAGTTCGTTTGGAATTCTAGAAGGAAGGGCATAGGATAGTGTTATTCATCCGCCTGGTTCAAATTTCTCCTTTTACATATTCAGTCTGGAAATGACTACCTTTTTGTGCATGTCAAATAATTCTAAAAGGAACTTTTACATTTTGTTTTTTACTTTAGGCTCATACATAAAATAATGCATCTTATTTTCCCCACAGCATTCATTCTGTATGTAGTCCACAAACCCATACTGCCGTTTGATAAATTATGTAAAGTGTAAACATTTAATGATGAGCACAGAGCTACATTTGCTCTTAAATGTTTTACTTATTTTGATGAAGAGATGCAATTATGAAACATTAGATAAAAACAGACTTGATTTGACGCAGGTATATATCGGTGTTGATAAAGGCCTTCTCGTCATCCGACCGTATGCCATGGAAAATGCTCATTGTAGCCTTCAAGCTTTAACTTCAGTTGCTGAGCCTTTGATAGTCGAGCAGATTGCTGAGGGATACAGTCCTGTGATCAAAACATTGGCATTGTGCACATAGGCTGGGGTCACAGTGCAGGTGGTCCACCTGTCTTCTGTAGGTGCTACAACCAACTAAACATCACCAAATTTTGACCCCTTATAATGATACCTCTAAGTAGGCGTATTGTCGTCAGCAAAAAAAAACAACACAAAGCAGGATCTTCCAGGGTATTAATGTGCTGCTCTAACAGCCTCCACTCTTCTAGTTTCAGGCTTTCCACCAGATGTTGAACTTGCTGATTTCCTCCCATTTAACCACAAGAGCATTAGTGAGGTTGTGTAGAAAAGTGTACTGGTTTCTTTTTCCATTGTTATAATTGTTATCAAGCCTCCTTTACATTTTTTGAGTTTTGAGTTTGGTCCTAGCCAACTTGCCGTAGTTGGAATGAACTCTCTGCGCCCTACTCTCTCTCTCTGATCAGAATCCCTGTCCTTAATGGAGCTACCAAGCCAGCATCCCACAGATACTATCTCTATTACAGAGGTCCAACACTGATATTGGCCGATAAGGCCTGACTTGCCCAAAGGTGTTGGATGGGGATGGGCTCCGTGCAGGATAGTAAAGTTCTTTCACAACAAACTGGGAAAAGTATTTCAGGTGGCTTTGCAGACAGAGGACATTGTCATGTTGAAACAGGAAAGGGCCAAACACAAGGGATTTAGGTATTCTGAAGTAAAGCCCACAAGATTGATTGATTGATTTGTTTATCTGAGTGTCCTGCACCAGTTGGTGCCCAGCCCAGATGGGCTTACAAGACACTGGACAACAACAACAACCAGGATAGCCACATGACCAGTCATGACATACAGTTCCACAAATTTTCCTACAGCAAGTAGGTTGACGTCACCCTTTAACATGAGCCCAGTGTGGCTACCTGAAACCTACAGATACCTTGTAATGTTGTGTGTGAAGTATACGGCATGCTACAAAGAGATGCTGTTAATGCTTACTGGCTTTTGGCTGTGTGCGTCTGTGCTGCCAGCAGAATATTTCACAAGGCTGGGGGAGGTGGGGGCAAGTCGGAGTTTCTAAACTGCTTCTGTGTACAGGTGATGCCATCCAGCAATAACCACTACAGAATCCACACAGTGAGTTGGAGCGGAGGTGGCACCAGATGACAGTCCAGACGTGGTATAAAGCCTGAGCTGCTGTGGAGATCCCTCTGACTGTATATCCGGTATCCTTGTGTAGAGAATTTACTGGTTTAGATTTTACTTTTTTTTTTTTAATTGTTAAATTTTTTTGTCTTGGACTTAAAATCAATAAGATTTATTTTTTTTTTTTCAAGTATTTAGTTCTGAATATTTTCAAAAAAAAGCAATGTACTGTCACTATACTTTTTTGTGTGTGTCTACTGAGACACTGTGGTTACTTGTCTTTTTTTAATCTTTGAGTGATTGAAAGATTGTCAGTTTGCACATATAAAGACATCTGATGTGAACCAACTTGGCTCAGTGGAGACAGGATTGGTTCATGTGTCAAAACACAAAACAAACCAATAGTAGCTTTGGTTCCAGCAATGTGGTCACTGAAAGTACCTATTTTTGGCAATAAGAGGACGACACTATTTTCACAGTCCTGTTTTATAAATGTTTTGTTGTCTGGAGAAAAAAAAAGAAAAAAGAAAAAGCTGTCCTTCTCATTCTATGTCAAATTTAAATAGAAGTGTAACTTGTGTTCAAGTCATTATAGTGGTTTAGAGAGGGACGGACATATTTTTGTGATGGTTGATTGGGCAAAAAGGCCACGTGACGCTGGATGGGAGGACATCATCTGTCTCACCAGAGAAAACGCCTGAGGAAAAGATAATCCCATGACAGATCAGGCACCGCCGGTTTGCTCCGTACATTACTCTTTGCTTTCCAACTGTGGCTACTTTGATACCAGCATATTTGTCTACATGATGAGCTACAGTGTGCACAATTACAAAGGTTGTTGTTGATGTTGTCACACAAACATCTGTGGATCTGCACTCTGTGACACAGGCTCTTCTCACATTTTTCTGGCACTGCAACTCTGTAGCAGCTCTGTAGCATGAGAAGAAGCAAATAGGCCTTTCTCACGACAGACATTTTGACTTGTCAAAGTAGGAAAAGCACAAAGCTGCGGTCGAAAAGTCAAAAAAATGACGTCCTAACGTCTTTTCCTAACCACTTTTCCTTGACCTCGATGGAAAACGTCATGAGGTCAAGGAAAGATGAGAAGGAGAATTCGGAAGGACTTAGGAAAAGACAACTGCGGTGTTAAGAAAATCCTACTGCACTTACACTATAGACTCCGTAATTATGATGCGACGGATGTTAGTGACGCACGTCTGCCATGGTGAAACCACAATGTTCTGAAGATGGACTACAAAGGGCGCTGCTCCCCCCGTGCGTTGTTAAATAGGTCTTTCAGTGACAGACTGCTTCACCCGCGGTGTGTGAAAGAGAGACACCACAGGTCCTTCTGCTGCTGGAACACTCCACATCAACATATAATACAGGATGATCTGACATAACGTGGACAACCGGTGAAAAATATCACTTCATTACCGAGGTTGGAAATGAAATGAACAAAGGAATATATGATAAATATTGAGTTAATTGTTCGAGTTATAGAGAAGGGGTAGGACCATATACTTCTTACAACTTCTTTTCGGATAGGTAATATTTATTTATGTTGATTATTTGTTTGCTATATGTTTACTTGTTTTGTTTTTTACTTAGGTATTTGTTAAAAGTTCTAAATAAATAATTAATTAAAAATAAAGTGAAACGAAATGGTTGTCACTTTCCACACATATTAAACATGAATCCCAATTGAGCGTATGAAAATGATATGCAAAATAAGCATATCGTTTGCTATCAGGAACAGCCGAATGGTGCGTCGCTTTAAAAGCTGCGGCCGCAAGGAATTGTGGGATGTTATTCTCTCCTTTCCTTTGGTAAAGGATGGTCCAGTGCATCCTATGCTAAAGGAGATAAGAAAGGAAGCACTGAAGCTCCTTTCCTTAACATTTAGAGTATTCAAACAGCTCTTATGGCTACTACTGAGATACTATTTCACTCCGTTAGGAACCTTCCTAAGCAAAAAGGACTTTTCAACCACAGCCCAAGTGCTTATAACAACACTAACAATGGCTCTGTTCAATTAAAGTGTCCCAAATGAGAGTGACGGTGAACCAGCATGCACAATATCAGGACCCTGAAATTAAAGCAGCTAAATGGAATTCAGCCATCATTAATTTCATTATTTCTGTGCTTTTCCTACTGTGATAAGTCAAAATGTCTTCTGTGAAAAAGGCCTATCCAAAGCACACTCGATAGCACCGGGAATACGAATCAGTTGTGTCCTTACATTTCACAGAGACAATGTTTGTTTGATATACTGTAATTCTCTTTACATGTCTGGTTTCACACAAAAAGGCAATATTTCAAAGTTTCATTTTTCTTTTTTTGCAACTTGTGTTTCTTACGAGGAGGAAGAAGTGCAGCAGAGGAGTGTTGCTTATTACCTCAGTCCTATGTGTGTTTTTGTAAAGATGACCAGAGAACTTATTTGAAATGATGACTGTCTAACACAGTGAAGTTGCACTAGTGTTAGCAGTAAAGGCTGATTTCATTTACACATGAGTTGGCTCTTTGAAGTGGACTTTTATGTATACTTAACTCATTTTTGGTCAGCTTAACTTGAACATGTCAGGACATCTATTTACTGTTTTTGAACTTTGACAGTTGCCAGATAGCTTGCATACAACTTGTGGATCCACCGTTACTGAACACACACATTTTCATAAATGCATTACAAAAAAATGTAAAGGAAAATAGTAATGCTATCTATAATTTCATGTAAATAGGAACTAAATCTTTCTTTAAATTTTGAAATGGTTCATGAATTGATAAATGGACACTTTTCTTCCCATCTGTGCTGATAATTTACAAATTACTTTTACAAACCACGGGAAGCTGATTGCTGGACTGTTTCTAACAATTAAATAATAATCATTTTAAAAAAATGTACGTCGTTAATTAAAAAGAGAAACACGTATGTTCCCTTGTATGATTTACATTTCAAAGAAAGATTTGTATCAATATATTTTGTGGCTGTTAATGATTATATGAATAATATCTATATAACTAACAATAATAATATGTATTGTATATCCATCCAGGTCTCTCTCCATTCCCTGTCATCCAATCTTCAGTTGATCATTAATGTTTTTCAGTAATGTATACAAAAGAAAATCCAATGACCTTATATAGGAGTGCTGTCTTTGATACCAGTGTAATGGTCTATAATACAGATTTGTTAACCTTTAAAACTGTCACTCCCTTTTTTTCTCTCCTCTCATTCTTTCTCGTAGTAACTAGTGATAGATGTACTGTAGTTGTAATAGAAACTATTAGCTTGTACTCATTAGATAGATGACGTAGGTAAGGATAGAACTTTCTATTTTTTTTTCCGTCTGGGAAAATAAGCTGACGTTGGTTTCACTTGTATTTTTATTTTCCTGTTGACTTTCAGTTCTGTGCCGCTCTCAGATGGTTTCAGCGAACCAAAGCTCTCGTTGAAAATGTTTGAAAGAAGATTTGCTGTTCTTGTAAACAAGGCATTAATTGGACCCCCCCCACCCTTGAATGTTCTAAAATGGGTGTTTGCCATACTACCTTAAATGGTAGATATGCAAAACACTTAGAATTTGACAAGGTTAAGGGCAGGAGGGATTTTATTGCACTGATGAAACACATAACATATTTTTATATCCTTACAACAGATTAATGATAATAACAGTAACAACAATAATAACTATTATAAATATAATTAATCTGAACTCTATGTTTAATATTTGTACTCTTGAAATATCCCAGTGGCCCATGGTACTACTTTTTGAATACGTTTTTTTTTTTTACTTGTTCAATACTTATACATTTTAGTTTGAACTCATCAACAATCATGGAAACAGCTCATACTTTAAATCACTAAAGCTTGTTATCGATGTTGCCTGCTGATCAGAGCGCTATTCATTCATCAATTTGGACTAAAATACTTTCATAGAAACTTGCAATACCTGTTATAGACTTTCAGCAGTGCAATGATAACTGTGGTGACCTGAATATGACCTGAATATAAACAGCAAAGTCTCCTCCATATGTCTGCCTTAATCGATCCATAATACAGTATACAGTATCTGTTCAGGCAGACAGCCAGTTAATGGACAGTGCAGCCTACAAATGATTTCATATACCACTATACTTTACCACTTTGCATTAGCAAATAATGCCTTTTGATGAACCATAATGCCAGATTACGGTGGTCTTTGTTTGTTGTGCAACTGTTTAAACTATGTTAGTAAATCTTCCACTCATGATATAAATTATATACAGTATCCATGCATATTCAGGCCTAATGGTCAGACACAGTTCATCCCATCAGGTATTACAAACTGTATGAATATGTACCTGCCTAAACCACTTTTGGAAATAAAGTGTTATTAAAGTATGAGCTGTTTGCTCTTTTCAAGTATCCAGTTCCACATCTTCTTGTGCAGTACACATTATCTGCTTCAGATGGTTTTGATTTAATCTCAACAGTTTGCACTTTAAGGTAGCATGGCTCTTTTGTTGCTGTACATTACTTTAATATTGACAGCAGTTTACAGCTAATGAATGTTATACATCTTGCTAGATAAGATCATTGGATAATTGTTGACTAGAAAAAAAAAAAAAGAAAAGAAAACACAACATATGACCTGGAGGTTTTTGGAGTATGTATTATAAGTGTACTACTGTATCCACTTAAACTTGAATCTTGAGGCAAGTGCTAGGTAATGGCCAACCGCACATCTTGTCACTGAAACACAGCTCATGTACACACAGATAGAAGTACGCATATGTAAAGCACAGCTAACTTTTTCCAGTGAAGCAATTGAAATGATACTGAAACAAAAGTATAATGTACAATAATAATTTAATTTAACAGTGGCACAACTATACATTGACTTGAAGGTATCATGTTTTTAAATGGTGCAGTCATTAGCGTCTCATCCTGTAGCTGTAGAAAGTTGTCCTTCGTCTGATTGCCTTGCCCATTCCTACCACTTGCCACTTTTTTTTTAGTGTTAACAGACTTTTTACCACGAGACCTGACTAAATGGACTGTCTGAAAACATCTTTCAGGTCTTCTTGTATGGCTTGCTGCCCTGTTGTAAAAAAAAAAAAAAAAAAAGTGGATGGGGGGTCTCTTCCATCCCATATGTGGAAAGTATAATTTTATATTTGTATTTTCAAATAATGATAATAAAAGATGTTTGTGAAAGGTTTCCATTCTCTGCTCTGGTCCAGAAACCAATGTGTTTGTCTAAAAAAAAAATTAAATAAAGCTGTTTTCAATCAGTTCAACTAATGTTTTTATTTACTGCTGAACAACATGAAATCAATAATAACGTGGGACATGGATGTATTTGTTCATATTCCTTAAAGGGACTGTTTGTAACTTCTTCCTCATATAAATCAATCCGGGTCGGTGTCCCATGCGCGCTCGCATGTGGCTACGCTGTTCAGACAAGACTCCAACACAAACTACACAGAAGCACCAAAACCGCAAAGTTATATCTAGTGAAGCCCGTCTGTTAAACAGTGTTGGCCACGGTCGGAGGACGCGGGGGAGACCGTAGCTTTGGTCTCCAGGACCGGCGTCTCTGCTGTACTCTGCTCCTCTGCCTGTCTACTTGTCTTCACTCACACACCACGCGCGTTCTCGCTATTTCGCTCCACTCTTATGTTCATGCGCGCACACTACACACTGCAGGAGGGGTTAGTTTAGCTCTGAGAATATCTAGTGAATGTACAGTGGACGTTTGTGCAGAAATAAATGCTGCAGCTGCTCCAGACCAACAGAGGTTTCCCGTGTCTTGTGAAGTGACGGGGCTCTGCAGCGAGAAACGTTATCGTCTCCGACCAAAACTCCTCCGGCCGCGGTTGGGAGGCTGAAGCAGGAAAAGCCAACACTAGGATCAGCATTGATTCATGAAGAGACCTTCGTCTGGTCAGCTAACATTACTGCCAAGCAGCTGAAATATAGAGTGATATTGTGGTTTTAGCTGACATGTGTCGCCTCACTGTTTTGAGCGATGCTCGTTCATGTCTATATAGAGCGAGCACAAGCGCTGACTTTCGTTGACTTAGCGGCCACAGGTGTCGCTGTTAACAAGCATTTCTGATTCTTACAAACAGTCTCTTTAAAGTTATATTAAAAAAACAACACAAGCACACAAAACATCACAATAAGTTCATCTTGCAACAGTATGATTACCACACATCAAATTAACTTTAACTTTTCTTTAGCTTGGAAAGAGTCATTTAAAACAAATTTAAACATAAGCTTGACTTACGAGTTTTCAACAACATTTCATGGTCTGTTGCCATGGAGATGGCTCAGTTGTTTTCAGGTGACCTTAAGTGTTGAACTTCTGTCACAAGATAACAGATTGTGGAAGATTGACTGTACAGTGAATTAGGGTGCATAGTGTGAGGGTCACTTGCCACTCAGCAGGCTGGTTGAGTTAGTTATCTCTAAAGAAAGGCAGCTGTGGAGCCTCATTGTCCCTGATGAGGATCAGCTGGTTGAAGTATTGTGATGGTATTGAAACGGGAGATAGGTGTATTGTCCCAGCCCTACTGTGAATGTCCTCCTTGATTCAGTTTGGAGTGGTGTATGACATCACATGTGACAGCTGTAAAACAGTAATGACCCTGGACAAGAGACTGAATGAGAACTATACTAAAGCACTCAGCATCCACTAGGAAGAGGACAAAGGTCATTGAGCAGTAGTCAGTGGACAGCCAGGGAAAGATCAAGGAGGACATTCACAACTTAAATCACCACTGTGAGGTTACATCATGTGCCATCTATTCTCAAATTTAGACTAATTTAAACATATTTAATAGGTGGAATCACAAGAGGGAACTCAAATCTCAAATTTTAATCATAAAGCGCTGAGACAGACGGGCCACAGTATAAGTACACAGAGCACATCTTAACAGATGACTGTCCATCATCTGTCAGTCACATCGACATTTATCAGTCCACCCATGACTTCCTGTCAAATAAGACAACTGCCATTGATCATTGTCATGGCAACAGCCTTTGTAACGAGACAGCCCAGCCATCGGCGGCCTGTCAGACCTTCCACTGTGTCCTGGCTTCTTTTGTTCCTCTCCAAAACCAAAGGCAGAAAAGATTATCTCTGACAACCTCAGGTCAGCCACCAACTACAGACCAAAGCCGGATGGAGATGGCAGTGAAAGAAAGGAGATGTGACGTAACTCTTTGAGGATCTGGACTTTTATTCCAAGTGTGTGTGTGATGGGCATTTTTCACCTTTGGCCCTTTAGGAGTTAAAACACCTTTTGAAAAGCGTGGAGACAACTGGAAAACATAGACAAAGACTGTGATTTTATCTTCCAATATACATCTCTTGATTTAAAGCTTTGCTATGATATCTGAAGAAGCGCAGTGGGTCTGCTCAGAGTATAGGGAGAGGAAATTACAAGAAACTAGAGGCTGCCAAAATCATCATTTATGTTGTCAAAGGAGGGGAAAAAACACTCTAAAATGAGAATAACTGAATTGTTCCTACAAAACAACGTATGCCTGTATCATCACAAAAGTCTGATGCTCTTCAACAATTGATCAGATGTGTAAAAGGGGAATGGTATAGGAAATGAAAGACAGGACAGCGAGAGAGAAGACGGTAGATCCAGATGAGGTAACATTATTTATTTAAAGCTATAATTATTAATGCCACCCTTTATCATTTCCCCCCTCCTGTGATGGCTTCAATATTTAATGTTACTCATGGGACAAAAATGGGAAAATATAATGTATTCCCTTGTTCCTTGACACGACTCGTGAGACGTCGTGAGGTCCTCTGAAAAGTGTACAATGGTAATCTAGCCCGTATCTAGGAATGAATCGCACCGGGTGTTCAATTAACTACAATGTAAACCCATCCGTCGCAAGAGTAAACACTCCGAGAAAGTTCTCTCCGGCTGGTGGGCGGTGCTTGGTATTTCCTCAACTGTTCTCAACATGGATGCAGGATCACAAACTTTCTCATTTTACAGCTAAACAGTACACTACAAGATGTTTCTGAAAACATTTGAGGAGAGAAATAGGCGTTACAGTTACAGAATATTGATTCATATTTGATCAGCGTGGCCTAGTTTGACCGTTTGACTGGAGTTCACGAGTGATTGACAGCCGGCTCTCATAGATGGCAGCTGGACGACAGACTCCAGAGCAGCTCTGACTGCTTGTTTTCCTCCGGTCTGTGAAATCTTGCAGATGCCATTAGGAGCACCGGAGGCACCTGATTGTTTTTTCAGATTACCTGCCTCATTTATTACTGTCAGGATATAGTGACCGTTTTATAAAAATAACTTATTTTAATCATATTTGCTCCATTTCTACCCACTACAGCTTTAAGTCTAATAATTAGTAAGTTTTTCTTCCTCAAACAGGCAAAACATATGAACCAATGGGTTGAGAGTATCTGACCTGCAGTATATCTGAAGACATGCATGTCTAGAATGCTCTAAAATCAACTGACCTTGATACTAGTGCAGCGATGTGCTGTCTTCTGTCTTGATTCAAGACAAAAACACTCATTTCTACAAGAGAAAAATATAAAACTGCATTGAGAATCATCTTAATCCAATGGCAGACTGTCTGAAATTAAAAATAAGTCTGATTATGAGATCAAATGACTTATACAGATGGATGTTTTAATAGATCTAATGGAAAACACACTTGGATGAGTGTAACAGCTGTCAGGGCATAAAGCTCAGAATCCTCAGACCCGTGATCGTGCCATCTCTCCTCTCTCTCTCTCTCTCTCTCTCTCTCTCCCCCTCTCTCTCTCTCTCTCTCCCTCCTCTCTCTCTCTGGACCGGTGTGCTGTGACTACAGCATCTGCATAATGCATCCTGTGGTATTTGCCGTGACTGGCTGTGGTTGTGGATGAAGGGAGCGGATGCCTGCCAGTCATCCAGTGCACAGCGTTGACATTTGTTCCTCTTCAGTTGTCATGGGGACTCACTGATGTATTCAGTCCGCTGTTATCGAGGGCTTGTTTGAAGGGGCGTGACACTGTAAAATCCAGCCCTTGAAACCTCTCTCCGCGAGTGACCGTTCCACCCCTGTGAATTTACCACTTTCACGCCTCTTATTGTTTCATTTATCCTGCACCTGGGCCACTGCAAGGACTGAGCTGCTGGAGGGAACATCAGGAGAAGACCCATTATATCCAGCAACGGTCTAACAGTACACACACAAACACACAAATTAAATTGAAATTGAATTGAAATTGAAAGTAAATGTCAGGATTTTGAATTGGATTCATGTTGCTGATAGAAACAACAGAAACAAACTTATTTAGCTTAACACAATACAAAGGTTATTGGTCAGCACTGGTTAAAGAGGTTTTAAAGAGAAAATATATCATTACGAAAATAAAAGGAAATTGAAATTTCAACTAACTAGGCTTTACATAAACATACATTTTAAAGAGTGGATTTAAATTAAGACAGCCTGAGCGCTTCATGCAGGGAGCTCCACAGCTGGGTGCAGATGCTTGAGACCACGTCAGAGCCTCTTCTGAGGTTTCATACGACAGGACAGGTCCTGATCGGATGGTACCATGGGCGCACAGATGTACTGTGCCATGTTAACAACCAGCTGCCAGGCTTTTCAATCAACAGTGGAACGGGTCCATAACATAATGCTCTCTGATGAACTGACCAAGATCTCTTCAGCCTCCTCAAGAAGTTATAACTTTTTATTTATGTATGAAACTAAAATGTAAATGTCATTCTCCGGTGGCATCTAAAGGATTTCACTGACTGGAGGAAAACAACCAGTCAGAGCTGATTTGGAGTCTGCCATCCAGCTTCCGTCTACGAGCCACGAGTCAATCACTCGTAAACTCCGACCAAATGGTCAAACTAGGCATCGCTGATCAAATATGAATCAATATTCTGTTACTGTAATGTTTATTTCTCTCCTCAAATGTTTTCAGAATCATCTTGTAATGTACTGTTTAGCTGTAAAATAAGATCAAGTTGAGGAAATACCAAGCACCGCCCACCAGCTGGAGCACAGCTAATAGGAACGCTCTCTCTCTCTGAAATGACCTGTGATTGGTCAAAGTCTCCCATCACGGGCTAGATGTTTTAAAGCCTGAAAACAGAGTCATGAGGAGGTGCAGAAGTCTAGCTATCTCTCAGAACTCTTGAATTACAATATGCTGAAAGGTTATTATGGAATTTTTGGCCAATGATGCCAAACAATTGTTGCCTACTGAAGCTTTAAGTGTAGTATACAAATTTAAAAACACCCATCCAGGTTTTTGAGCTGAATTACATCAGCATAAGAGTATGGCTCTGATGCCCCCTAGTGGACCGATCAAAAGACACCTTCTCTGTAGTAACTCGTCACCCTGCAGCTATCTTACACCAGCCAATCAATATCTCATCATTTGTAGTCAATACAAGATGATTTTGGGGCCTGGAAACAGTGTGTGATCCTCGAGACACTTGACCACATGCGCTATTTATGTATCCATTTTTCTATGTATATTAGTGCTCTGTTCTGAGAGGGACCAGTCTACAGTGGAGTGTGATGAGCTGCACTAAACAGGTTAACTGAAGGCTTCAGTGCTCAAAAGTAATAATCCATCAGATACAAATATTGTAATCACACATGGTATACGCCAATATGTAATCAAGCACCCCCAACAAAGACTAGTCTTTTTGTTCGTTGGCTCAAGGCTGAACTTTACAACATTCATTAATAAATCTGTTGCAACAATTCTGCCACGCATCATGGCTTGTCCTACACCAAGCCTGTCTTGTGAAAGTTGCCATTACATACACTATTAATCTGCAACAGCCAATCTGTTCTACCCTTATGTTTTTTACCCACATGATAAGGAAAGTTCAGTTCATCTTTATTGACAGACTTGAGTTGCACGGTGAGCCTCTCCATGGTGGCATAGCAATTGTCTGCTTTGCAATTGTCTGGAGTGACTGTGTGTGTTTGGGGCGAGGGCCAAAGAAAATTTGCACCAGGACCAATCACAATTACGTTACGCTGCTGAGAGTAACTTTAATTTCACATTTCATTTCCACACGCACTTACATACTTCCAAATAAATACATAACATATGTGCTTGGACTGTTTCCACTGCAATGTAGACTCAGGTTTTTATAGCTCTTTTGATCTTTGATCCTTGAGTGACAACATCCTACTGGTGGTGCAGTACACTGTGGAAAATGACATCTAAATGACATCAGTTTAGGGAACATGAAGCTGGCATCCAAACAAGCCACAGAGCAGTTCCTGATGTCGGGCGAGATCGGACGACGGACCATGTCATGAATGGTTTAAATAAAGCCATTTCTATGGATGACCATCACTTCCAGAGGAGCAGCAGCAGAACAGAACTACAGCTTCTTAAAGTCAAAACAGCACATCTGGTTTGGAGAATCTGCAGCTCATCAAATGGGTTTTGAGCTGCTGAGGTCTATGGGTGTGTTTGTGGTGTCTGTTGTCTCCTCGCTGTCAGCGTCGACTGTCTGCTGCTCCGCCAGTATGTCTGTTAGCTTCAGCTCCAGCACTGGATCCCTGTGCTCTGCTGACACCTGCAGGATAAAGGTTGAAGGTTTACTTCTGATTTAAAAGCGTTACTTCCTGGAAATATATATCACTTTTCCCAAGCTTCACAGCAGCTCATTGCATCCTAATGTTTAGGATGGGATAAATGCGCTGAAAAGTTCAAATTATTTCAACTTTGACCTCGGTTGCTGCTGACTTTTGCAACAAACGAGATAACAGCTGCCACTGTTGTTGTATAGAAACGGTGAATGGCATTCCTTGCGCAATTTTTGATGGCATATTATACTTGCACTGCACTTTGCCTCTATCCCCTACCTCGCTGTGAGCCAAGAGCAAATTTGTTATTAAGGATGTTAATAATTAACCGTTAACCGACATTAAGAATTTTAACCAATTAATGCTATCGTTTAAACGGTTAAAAGAATTATTAAAAAACTAGCTAAAAAAGCTGAGCAAAACTCAGAGGAGTGGCTTGTCACTTTAAGGATAATAGACACCTTAACAGCCCACCTTAGGTGAGTCTGAGCCACTGTAGCAAGATACAGGAAGTAAGTACTTAGTTAGTTAGTAATTATACTTTTAGCAAGACTCTTACAGCAGGAGCTCCTCTCCTTCTCAGCACGATGCCCTCTGCGAGTAAAGCCTTCCCAGTCTCCTCGAACAAAGCAGAGTCATCCAGCTCACTGTGGCTCTGTAACTCTGTGTACTTGTCTACAAACCTGCGGGAGCAAAGTGAGAGAAAAACAAACATTTAGTAACACTGGCGTGAAAACAATATGTCATATATTTAAAAGGGGGCCTATTATGCTGTTGTGCTTTTTCCCCTTTCCTTTAGCGTGTTGTGCACTACAAGCATGCGCAGAGGCGTTTATGCTCAGCGCGTTGTTCGTTGCAATATGCTCTAAAACGCCAGGAGGTGTACAAACAAAAATATTCGGTGGATAAGCAAGAAGTCGATGAGTGTTACCGGAAAGGAAAGTAGGCTGCCTGGCAACAATAGTAAACCGACGTACGTACCGCCAAACATTGCATTTGTGTACCCTAATTATTACTGTCGCTTACCTCCAAGTCAAAATGACTTTCCGTCTCAGGTCGCTACTCTTTCCATGAGACCTTTTTTTTTTTTTTTAGCTTTTAGAAAACGATCTCTCATATTCTTTCACAGCCTGCAGCAAAAAGCCTCTTCTTCCCCCGGTGTGTTGCCTGTTTCTTTCCAAGCATTTAATGTCATGTGACTGTCCCTGTGGTTTCTCATAGAGATGTCTGTATAGGCGAAGCTGCTCGGCCACTCTTCCCTCGAAGGCGTCCATGTTGAAATGAAAAACGCAGCGCACGCAGTCGGCGCGTAGTTACAAAAACTCAGAGGTACGCGACAGAGCACCGGGACAACTTGCGGAGCCTTAGCGCACCGTGCGAAAGCCGGGATGATGGAATTTTCTGGGGCGCGCACTTCGCGCCGGCTTCACTACGGCGAGCATAAACTGAACTGCCTGAAACCTGAAACGCCTTACATGTTACTTGGTGATGTCACCAAGTAACACACTTTGCCTAGCAGCTAGATTGGCACACTCTCAAACAAAGCTAGTTAGAGCGGCGCTGGAGTGTTTGGTTCGGCTGACCAATCACAAGCTCAAACGGAGCGTTTCAGACAGAGGGTGAAAAGAGGTGCTGCAGCGCATCCGGTATAAGAAAAGTAAAGCGTTTATTTGAGCATTAAATCATGTTAACATGTGCTAGTAGAAACCCAAAATACAAGTATGAACATGAAAATAAGTATAATAGGTCCTCTTTAACTTTTTCTTTTTTTCAACATCACACTAGGTGTGCATTCACTACAGATTCTGGCACACATAAAACCCAAACACAACTAAATCATTTAGATCACACTACATTTGAATCCTCTCTTCCCGTCTGACAGTCACTTTCATGCCTGTAAATCATATCTTCTCTTTAATCGCTGCCAAACCAAAATGAGGGTATTTTTTAATCAGAAGGGGAAAAAACTTACCTCTGACATGTAGAAACAAAGTTGGACTTGGACAGATCCAAAGGCCGAGGACCCAACCCGTAGTGCTCATAGAATTTCCTGAAAGACAGACAGGTATGGGTGAGTGGGGCCTGAGAAAACGGAGGTTCTATTCAGGTACATTTTCACAATATTAAGTAAAAGGGCAT
The DNA here is from genome assembly GCA_916701665.1 of Sebastiscus tertius. Lineage (NCBI taxonomy): Eukaryota > Metazoa > Chordata > Actinopteri > Perciformes > Sebastidae > Sebastiscus > Sebastiscus tertius. The sequence continues at coordinate 38,083 of CAKAOH010028779.1, forward strand.
GTAGGTGGTATAGGAGCACAGCTACTATTGTGACTATGAGTACTTGACTTACGCTCTAATTTCGTCCTCTCTGTAAAAGATGTCAGGCACAGTTTCTTGGTTCTTGGTAGAGCGTCTGGTATGTGGCTTCACGTAGAGCGGGTCCCTCTTGGGTGGAAAAGCTTCATATACATCATACCAGATGGGTTTGTCTTGTGGCTTTATGACCCGGGAGCGCATCAGATCTCGAACCCTGTCCATCATGACATCACACAAGTGGCATTAGACAGCAATATCATTAATTGTAAAGCAGAAATTTACACAGAGATAAATAATGACATTGCTGACTACAACTCAAGGATGGTATGTACAAAGCTGCTTAAAAGTAAAATGTTGGTCTCGTGTGCTTAAAATTCTAAGAATGACATAATTTGCTCTTTAACTTACCACTTAGAATAAGTATCATATACTCTCATTGATCACTGTCTTTTTCCTAAGGAACTCAACTCTATATTAAGTCCCTGAAATTAATGAAATCCAAATATGCCAAAGATCTCTATATATTGCTATAAAATTATCTGACCCTATAACTAACAATCAATTAATATTTTGTTTCTTTTATTTATGTCATTTTTTTATGATTTATCCTGCTTACATTTTTTTATTTAGTTTTTTTTGTATTGTCTGTGTAAATGTTTTATGTCTAATGTGATATCTGCTCAGTTTTGAGGATGATAACTTTGTAGTCATTACGTTTTATACACACAGACATGACTTCAGTCAGTTGTGTCTAGAAGGTAAACTGGAAATTGTGAAATCAGATCTGCTAAAACGGTGTCTCCCTCCGACCGAGGTCAGGAGGCTGAAGCAGGAAAAGCCAACACTAGGATCAGCATTGATTCATGCAGAGACCTTCGTCTGGTACTTACTGCCAAGCAGGTGAAATATAGAGTGATATTGTGGTTTAAGTTGACGTGTATCTCCTCACTGTGTTGAGCGATGCTCGTTCATGTCTATGTAGAGCGAGCACAAGCTCGAGTCCGACGTTGACTTTCGTTGACTTAACGGCCACAAGTGTCGCTGTTAACAAGCATTTCTGATTCTTACAAACAGTCCCTTTAACTATTCGAGATCAGTGCGTAATCTTAAACATCTCGCGAGAGTTCCCCCAACTCGCGTGCTCGCTTCAAGACAGTCATGCTCTTGAAAAAATAGGCAGACTTTCATTTAACGTTACCATTTGTTCATTTTAGTTTTGTTTGTTTGTTTTAGTCAGTGATGCCCGAGAAGCTATCGGACTTGACGTTAACGTAACGTCTTGACGTAATGACGACCTGACGTAACTTAGGTGACCGCCAGCAAATGATAACCCCGCTGCAGCAGGAGAGCCTGTTTGATTCAGCTGACATTGATATGAAGGAAGGGTAAACAAATAAATAGTCTCCACTGTTAGCTGCCTAGCTACCACACGGTAATAAGTACATAATAAAGTGCTGCTCTCTTACCGGGTGAATACAGTCCCAAACCTCTCTAGTCTGCTGCCAGCCATCTGTGCGTGTTTTCACTGACAGCTGCAGCATGAACAAGACTTCCGGTCTGAGCGTCTTCTTCTTCTTCTTGGCCTGATTTCCGGCAGACGAGATGCTCTGCGGCTCGTTGCTGCCTCTCACAGGTCGGAGTTAGGCTGCACTGTAGAGTGGGCCTGTCTTTTTTTAATATTATTTCAAAATGACAGTATACATAGTAACAGCAGAAAACATTGAAAACATTTACATACAGAAGAAGCGCAGCAAAAACATAAACAAATAGTTTCAGGATGTGATTCGCAGAAGGAACAATTTACATCTATGTCACTCTTTAACTCAGAGTGGGCCTTTCTCAAACCGGACCCTCCCACTCCATGACGGAGTGAACTCCTTTTTATTTATTTTTCACTTTTTTTTATTAACAAGATGAATTTACAAATGATAAGGCAATCATTAAAATTATAAAGCTCTCATCCTCAAAACTGAGATATCACATGAGACATAAAACATTTACACATAAATAAGGAAATAATAAGCCTAAAAAAAATGGACGCAGAATAAATCATAAAAATGCAAATACATAAATAAAACAAAGTTAAGGAAAACAGTTTGTTAGTTACAGGGTCAGATAACTTTATAGCAACATATACAGGTTTTTTGGCATATTTGGATTTCATTAATATCATGGATTTAATATAGGGTTGAGTTCCATCATAGTAGCACGTGAAGATGACTGGGGTCTTTAAGAATTTTGCCTTATGAATGAAGAATTTGGCTAAAATTACGAACACATTGGGTTCAAATATTTTGTCTTCAAATAAAACAACAAAAATACTACTATCATGATCATTAGGCATTGCTGTAGACTTGCTACTTAACCATAATCCTGAACGACTGAAAAGATTTTGCTCTAGGCTCAAACTCTCAAGAAGAGGACAAGTTGTCAACAATGAGTTAAAGATGCATATTAAAGAAGCGAAATACCACAAACCACCTGGTCATCTTAAGAAATAACAAAAATGGTCCTCCAGAGTCTGAGATCAGAGCTGCATCCATAGCAACGGTTATACATAGGAGCGGTCTGCTATAAAGAAATAACAGACCGTCGAATGCTGTAATTGATCAATCAGAATTGAGTATTCAACAAAGCCATGCAATAATACTTTTTATCATCTGAGTTCTCCAAATTATTTACCCAGTAGATGGCACCCTTAGTATTAGAAGTGTTTAATGAGAGCATGTTAGTCAATGCCTTATCTTGTATGACTCAAGCCTTGACTAGCATAATTCTTAAAAAGATTTTCTTTATATTGGCAATTTGCCTACTGCGGAATGATTATAAAATGTATATTATAAAAATTAGATTTTTCACAAATTGATATTCATACTTGAAACTTTACTCGATGAAGCTCAATCAGGGTTTATGCCCAACAGACACCTCTCTAACAATACCTATTTAATTATTCAACACATTTAAGACTTCTTCAAAGCTTTTGATGATGTTGAGCATACTTTTCTTTGGAAATTTCTTTTGTAAAGCAATTAAAACACTGTACAGCAATGCTAATTGTTCAATTATGCATGAATGTGGGTCATCAGCCAGATTAGATGTGAAACGTGCTATTCAGGAAGGGTGCCGCCTTGTATCATCTCATCTCTTCCTCATCACTGCCCTGCTTTTATGTGAATATAAGTCAAAGTAATTGGCAGAGCATCTCCATCGGACACCGATGCACAGAGCACCCTTTAGCGACAGTTTGTGACGTACCAGACTTTCAACTAACTCCAATGTAAACCCGTGAACCTGTACGTTAGTCATTGTTCTCTATATAACACCAGTGGCATTGTTCGACGGTCAGAACAAGTGACGTATGAACTTTCAACCAGGAGACCGCTGTTCATGGCCTATGTGACACTAAAAATAACTGTTGATTTATTGTGTCACATCAGTCATTAGTCATGCGGCACGTTAGTATTGTTAGTCCCATGAGTCATGTGAGTCACTAGTCAGTTGCTAATAACAGGAGCCGTTAGTCACTCTGCAGTCACGTCAGTGAAGCGAAAATTACCGTTTCCTAGGTTATAACTAAGTGGTTGTGTTGCATAAACCTAACTTCATGTGAAAACGGAAGTTTACTTTCAAAGGACACTCTGCATGTAATGAGCGAATATTGACACGCCGTACCCTGTGTGTCGGTCTCCAATGTCGAGGCGCACTGACCAAGCGGCGGTATTTCACGAGTTGGGAGTAAGAATGTGTTGACTTAGTTAAGGTTAGGAAAACTTGACTAACGAGTCATGTGACTACCGAGTGCCTAACGAGTCATGTGACTAGCAACTCACATGGATCACGTCCCTAACCAATGACTAAGGAGTCACGTGACTTACGACTTATGTAACAAAATAAGTGAAGGTTTACTTTTAATTTCACACGGGACACGAGCAAAGGTCTCCTGGGTGAAAGTCCTGTGTTTGTTTGACCCGTCCATCGCCTCTCACATCCACCCTAAGTGGATTATTATGCTCTTTATACTACATCAGTTGAGCGTCTAATAATGACGCGGGTTGGTTTACATTGGAGCTAATTGAAAACCTGGTGTGTCTCATACAGATGCTCAGGGGTGGCTCCATGCGGCGGTATCAGACGCCGAGGGCCACTGACCAAGCTGCGGTATTTGATTATGTTGGGAGTTTGAACGGGTTGAGATGAACGTGAAATATATACTATTGATCTCCAAGAGGCAGGGTTTTACTTTCAAATCCTGAGGGAATTTATATGCTGCACTGTCTCTAGTTGTTGATCTTCATGCGACAATAATAACAACAAAGCTCTATTTGACTTTGTAAAGAAAAGCTGTGCTCATTGTCTTGAACTTACAATGAGTGAGTATGGAAAGGGTGGCCTTCGTTTTCTGGATTTCACTGTGTGTAGCACAGGGGCTACAACTTGCATTTCATTGTGCAATCCTGTGTTGTAAAACGACAAATAAATGAACACAATTCCAACAAAATAAGAAAACACTGGATTTACAAAAGCCGCCACACAGGATTAAAAACAAGTCTAAAAACAGGTGTAAGTTCTGCATAAATGCGAGTGGGAATGTAAAGAATGCAGCCCCATGCTCCAAGCCGTTCTCATTCCCAGGACCTCCAATACCAGTGTGTCCCTATTTCAATAGGACCTTTATTTTATTTACTATTCATAGTAATATGCTATATTGATTTCAGTCCTCTAAACTTATAACTGAGCTGAATGCACACAGAAAAACATTATGTTTAACCTTGCGGAAAGGTGCCTAAAATGATTCACAATGACATAGAATATTGTAGAATATTTTCAAACGATGGAACGGTACAGCCATGAAAACCTGGAGTCTTTGAGTATAAACATAGCTTCAGTGAAGAGCTTGAACAATATGCTATACAATATATACTGTATCCCATATTGTGTGTGCATTAAAGCCTGATTTATCTTCTTCCTCTGTGCCATAGAGATCCATTGTTGTCCAGAAACTATTAAAAACACACCAATGAGCCACACTGTTGCACTGTGTTCCTTCATTACCATGAACAAACACACTGTAGTTTATTTGGACTCAGTCCCACACACACCGTCCTGCAGCCACCAATTCTCACTAGAGCACCAAATGTGGATTAATCCGCCGCTGGAAGAGGTGGTTTGGGGATCTGATTTGGGCATCTGGTCAGGATGCCTCCTCGGCACCTCCCTTCAGAGGTTTTCCAGGCGTGACCAACTGGAAGGAGATCCTTGTGTAGACCAAGAACATGCTGGAGATATCATATATCGCATAGCTTGAAAACACATTAGGACCCCCCCAGGAGGAGCTGGAAGCCTTGTGTAGCCTGCTGCCACCGCAACTGCCGTGAAATAAAGGGGGAGAAGTGTACAGTAGGTTAAGGTTTTTTTTTACAGTAATATAACAAAAAAACTATATAAACATAGTGCATTCAAAATGTTTTCCCCTAAACTACATTAGAGGGGAATCCAAAATATATATATCTATAAAAAGAGCATTATTTGTGTCACCCTAACTACAACATGTCCCAGAGGGCAACAATGTCTATAAAAACATTATTTTATTTGTTACTTTGATTTCAGAACCTTTCACTGAAAGGCAGCATAGGCAGGCTTAGTATGCTGTGAGGGGGGGAAAAAAGCAAAAGTGAACTTTAAACTCTTCTTGTCAGCTGACTACAGATAAAACTACTGTATGGGGCCCTGGCTCAGCAGGACCTGTAACATTACAAACATCACCATAACACACTGTTCCACACAAGGAAATATCATACACCACCTGAAAAATGCATGCTGTGTTTTTGTAATTTGTTCTCTACTTTAACCTGAATAATTAAACGTTTACCTGAATAGAAAGCCCAAGAATGAGGACAGGTTTTTGTGGAGGGCTCTGAGAAAGTCTGAAATGCAGAGAGAAGGGAACGTACTGTGTATTTATCAGTGGGTGGCTTTTCAGGTTCCACAACAGGGAGAGTTTTAGTGCAATGAGACAGGCAGGCTGGTAAGGCCAGGTTGAGTTCAGGAATGTCAGCACGTAAGAGGGTGGTGTACAGAGAGAGAGGGAGAGAGGGACAGAGGGAGGGAGCCTATATCAGAGGAGGGACAAGGAGCAGGAAAGAGAGGGAGTCATAAATGCAATATAATTACAGCTCAGGCAGAAATAAGTGACGCACTCTCCTGGTTCCAAAGGCTGCCTGTGTAGCTAACAACACTGCTGTCCACACTGACAGGAGGGAAGAGACGGCCCAGGAACCACTTCTCTGTTCTCCGAGGATTTATTTTTTCACCAGAACTTTTCATTTCTAGTCATGGATTTGCTCCTGGATTCTGGCTAATTATGACAGATTTCTATCTCACAGTTTCCTCCACAGAATTTTCCTAATTCAACTTTTTTTCAAAACGGAAGGGGAATCATTTATCATGTCTGTGACTGCCCTGTTCAGGGGGAAGTGGGGGCTCAAGTCACAGGATACCCCAGAGAAGCATCAAGCAACTGTGGTTCCCCCCAGCCATGAAGACGACGATGATGACGATGACGCCAAAGTCGGTTTCACTAGAGAGACCATCCGCAGGAACTCACGCTTTTATCGGTCAATGAGGAAGAAGAGGATGGTCACCTCTGACCAGTCTGAAAGTAAGAGGCCGCTGCTGTGCTTGCAATTTAACATTGTATTTGTATTGTACCTGAAATTTGGGAAACATGGGCTCTTGTCTCACGAGTCAATTAACATTCAAGTTTACTTTCCTGTTCCTAAAGCAACATGTATTTAGTCTAATTCAAACCCGTTTGCACTCATTCAACTAAATGCATAGTCAACACTGACAGGTTTCATTGGAGAGCATCACACTGCAGCAGCATGGTTAGGAATTCACTAGTGTCTCTGCTTTGGTAAGGTCTTTGTATACTGTACTATATAATGTTGCTCTACTTTGTTGCCCCACTGGCAGTTGATTCAGCTGTTATTGAAAGTGGAACAAAGGCTTGGCACTTCTGTCCCTCTGAAGAAATTGGCATGAATACAACCTGAGAAACTAGTTTTGTTTGAGCAGCACAATCAGTCTGAGTAACACCTGTACTTTCCAAAGGTCGTGTCTGACCTTGTGAATACAAGCAAGAAACAACTTGAAGTTTGTATGTTGAAATGAAACAACCAACTATACCTGTTGATATTAGAGTCTGAAATGATTTGAAAAGTTGCTCTGGTGGGAGTTTTGTTTGCCAACATGTCTGTAAGAGGCACAATCACAGAAACTGGATTCTTGTTTTTGTGTTTTTTTTATCCTGTACGTTAGTCATTGTTCTCTATAGGAATGCACCATGTTCATAGAGCCACACCATGCAACAATAAGGTGTTTGAGCTTAGACTTTGCCCGGCATCTCGGATAGGCCCTCAAAGGGAGGGATTAAAGTGATTACTTCGTTACATAACTAGACAGTCGGCATCAGCCTTAAAAATAAATGAAGTCATAAACAGTGAGGCCTTTTGAAAAATGCCATAAAATCCAGTCAGCTGATCATCCTGTGACCAGTAATGCATTTTCAGAGGTGGTTTCCAGTCCAGACGAAATCATTATAAGATTACTAAACAACAGTTATCAGCTATCCTGTAGTGATCATTTACACAGGCACTGATAACTTTGATCTTTGCATTTCTTCCGGGATCAGATGGTATTTGCTTTGATAGCATGTCTGATAAATGCACGCCAAGTTACTGCACAATGTGACCACCACAAATGAAGATTTAACTGTACTTACTGTGTTAGATGCTACTTCCATTTCTCACTGTACTGTATGTGTTCATGACCAGCGAATGGAACCACAGGCTGTATTTACAAAACCTACAATTTAAAAGAGAGTGCAGGTAGTAAAATGTTGAGACAGTTCTTAGAGCAATAATGTTTTCTTAGAATTCCAACTCAGAGGTACTGTGTGTAACTTTCAGAAGATCCTTGTTATCAATGACACCTGTGGCCGTTAAGTGAACTGCAGTCAGCATCCTGACATCTCTCCACGTCGTCCATTAATTCCTGATAATGGACAGCCCATCGGGCATCATCCCTTACATAATGTTCTGTAATGTTCCTATATTTTATTTGGACCGTTGGCTCCATGTTACTAACTATCTTGCAGCTAGCAAATTACTTTATCAGGTAATGCTATGAAGCAACCAATGGCAGATCCATGCTGTGTAGATACTGTAAGTTACAGCAAGCTGGCCAGCCATAGCTTAAGCACTCAGGAGAGTATATTGCTATTTCGGCTGCACACTGTTGGCGCTTTATGGGAGCTGAAGAGAGGCAAGGCACGAGGGAGCGTACATTAATATCATATTCTTTGGATTTTCCCCATCAAAACAGTCCCAAATCCTTTACATAGAAATCAGTCCACAAGCTGTTATAGGCAACCGAGAAAGTCAGGGAAAGTCTCAGTTTTTAAGTTACGTTACAATCCGTTCACACATTGGCAATATAAAGCAATTAAAACACCTAAATTCTTACATATAATACCTTTAAAAACAAACAAACTCAATCTCCCGTAAAGATAAAAAGCTATTAATGAGGCTTTGAACAGGAATACACTTACATCCAGGGAGACTGGCTTGTTTTCTTTCTTATCAGGAGTAACAGTAGATGAGAAGATTGATGTCAGTAGCCTACAGAGACAGGTACAGCTCAACTAGAACAAACACTGGAGGCATGCTCCATCGAAGGTGTCTGGCTTCTTACAACTCCAAAGTTTTCTTATTTACAATATATATATGTGTGTGTGTATTTATCATGTGTAGAAACAGGAAACAAGACCTTTTGGCCTCATGCAATAATCACTACATATTTGTTGTACATTGTCACATACAAGAGAATTTGTGGCATTCACAGATTTTCTAGTATTTCAAGTTTTCTCATAGGTACATTTACATTTACGAGTGGTCCAGAATTGTTGTATACTGTGTAGTCTGCCTTTCTCCACAGTGGAAAAAACATTGATCTTGAAGAATGATAATGCCTTAATATGAATGAATTTGGTATTCCAAGCTTTACAGAAATTAGTTTTTAAAATTCTGGTTGCCATATCATCATTGTCATGGCTTGCCAATTTACTGAGATAACATTTTTTTTTATAAACCTTTCCTTTCCAATACATAAATACAGTTCCAAAACATAAGAATGAATGTCCCACTTCTGATTTATATCTGGGACATAGTTAGTACTTAGTACAGCTCACTAAGTGATGCCTCTCTGTTGTCAAATATACTCTATAAATCAAATCAAACTGTAATTACCTGTATTTAACGTAACAATAACTTTTGACTATACTATCTTTCCGACCAGTCATAGTCAATTTTTTTAATTGACATCTTCCACCCATTTTGTAGAAGTTAACGTCTTAATGGCTGGACTAATTAGATTGGTGTAAATATAAGAGATAACTCTGATTTATCAACTATACCGAATCATCCAGTGGTAATGAAAACCACGATAAATTCTCTCTTTGTTCTAAATGAATGTAATGTTTGATTTGAAACCATATTTAGAGGCTAATTGGTTACATTTTAATCTTCCCCAAATACTTGAAGGCCTTCGTTTCCCAGAACTGAGTAAAGCCATCATTCATAAAAGAGGGCGAAGTTCTATTTGTATAGTGAGACTGAATATAGACATAGTGACGATACCCTTTCTTTTTTTATTGCTTGAAGGTTTGATCTCCGCCGTCTATTCAGAAGGACAAAATAGAATTTTGGAATAGCGAAAATAATAATTTAAACTTAGGTCAAACATTCATTTTTATACTGTTGACAGGACCCAGAAATGTAACTTTTTCAACTCATCTCCTACTTTCTACTTTCTTAATCAAAGATTAATAATTCAGGCTAACAGTTTTTTTTTCCATATGATATGGTAGGTTATCTGAAGTCCTCTTATTATCTTAGTATCTTAGTTTATGTTGATTTGAAGCTGCAGTATGTAGAAATGGAGCAAATATGATTAACAAGTTATTTTTATAAAACTGTCATTATATCATGTGCCAGTCGAAGCTGATCTGGAGCCTGCCGTCTATAAGAGCCACAAATCAATCTCCGACCAAATGGTCAAACTAGGCAGCACTGATCAAATATTCTGTTACTGTAATGCCTATTTCTCACCTCAAATGTTTTCAGAATCATCTTTCAGTGCATGGTTTAGCTGTAAAATGAGAAATTTTGTGACCCGGCAGCCATGTTGAGATCTGTTGATATACCAGGAGCACAGCCAATAGGAACGCTCTCTCTCTCTGAAATGACCTGTGATTGGCCAAAGTCTCCCATCACGGACTAGATTTTTTAAAGCCTGAAAACAGAGCCATGAGGAGGAGCAGACGTCTAGTTATCTTTCAGAACACTTGAATTACAATATGCTGAAAGGTTATTATGGAATTTTTGCTCAGAGATGCCAAAAACATACTGCCTACTGCACGTTTAATATACACATGCTCTGACATGTCTGAACACGTCTACCTTTACGAACACCCAGTTTAGTATGACATGATCTTTATATTCAAAAGTCACCATAAAACAGAGCATCTTAGGCTTCTGTAATGTGACGTATTTCTCAGTAAAACAGAACATGTGATGGGGGGGTAAATCTTGCTGTATTGTTTTATTTCACTGTCTTTAAGCATTGATGAGATGGTTTCAAAAATTCATTTTAAATCAAAGTAGAGTTAGCAGCGACAAGGAATGCAGAGGGACTGTGACTTTCAAAATTAGTTTCAAGGTAATTACCACACAAATAGTCTGTAAAGATAAGATAAGATAAGATATTACTGTATTAGTCCCACAGGGGGGGAAATTTGCAAAAGTAATTGTTATCAAATCATATTACTTCCCTGTGGCCCCCGAGGCAAATGTTTCATGGCTTGTTACCACGGCCCTGGGACCACAACAGTATATAATACTATGCTTAATTATAGATTCAACCACTAGGCCAAATATACCAGGCAGTTTATAATGTAGAATATTAAAAAGGCATTCTTGACCATGGACATAGTAGTTTGACGAAATAATCTAGACTCAAGGTCTACTTACAAGCTTTTTCTGGAGGGTTCAAACACATTGCATGGTCTTCATCAGAAGACCATAAAAATTAGCAAAGTCCCTTCAAGGATGAAGACTGATAGACTGATTTTGGAAATCTCAAGCCATGCAAGAGTAGACATTATAGTAGAAATGGACAATAATTGAAAATATCCTAATTTATATTTCAAACATATGTTGTATATTTTGTTATGTACATAGTTGAAATGCAAGTATACCTGTCCGTGAGTGTGTGTAAGAGATGAGTGTGTGTGTTAGAACACACAATTTCATACAATATATATAAGCGTGGACCGCATAATGTGGGAAACCGTCCTCCCAAAAACCATAGCATCAATCATTTCGGCAAATACATACACAGCACTGTATATCTCTTAACTTTGTTCAACTTTGTTATTGTTTATTTCTTATATTTTATCATAAAATTCTTTGTTTTGATTGTTTTTTTTAAATTTATAATCATTATAATACTATAGCGACTGCTTGATTTGTACAGCAGCGTATCCTCAGGGCTAAATTACATTTTATTTTGTTATCTCAGTCGTTGCAACCTGTCCAGAGGTTTTCCAAATGATTCTGTAGATACTGTATTTATCTGTCAAAGGCGGGAATGTACAAGTCAAGGTTAAGTACTCTTAGTGGAATATTAATAACACACACCCACACACAATGGGATTGTAGCACACAGTAGCACGCGGCGGGAGATTATATTATTGCTTGAGTGGGAACAAAAAAAAAATAGCACTGGTGCATCATCAGCTGACTTGAATATGTTGAATCTCGAGGCATAGGTTTTCCGTCTTAGATGACCGTTATAGTAGTACTGTTTGATATCAGGAAGACAGGAAAACAACAGCATTTAAAGATGCTTGCCAGTAGGCTATTGGTGAGAAATCATTGTTAAAGTCTGAAACCATTTTACTCTAATGTTAAATATGAATATAATGCTTATTGTATCCATATTAATGAGACATTAAGTGTATTCTTGTGCGCATTGCAAAGAGTTTTATATCAGAAGATTTCTCTTAATATTTAGATTTGATTAATCTATTAATTTACCAGTAAAGCAGTCGGTAACTTTGAGCAAATATGATAAAAAGTTATTTTTCATAAAACTGTCACTTTATCCTGACAGTAGTGCATGAGACAGATAATCTGTGAAAAAACAAAATGTTCCTGTGCCTCCTTCTAGTGTTCCTAATGGCACTCAGAGCCGAGCAGGCTCTTAGCAGCTATCTATCACTGCTCGTGAAACTCAAGAGCTCCGATCAAGCGGTCAAACTAGGGAGCGCTGATCAAATATGAATCAAGATTCTGTTACTCAAGCAAGCACCACCCACCCACCACCTCCGCCAAGGTGCCTGACTTTAAAAACAGCTCACAGCTGGCGATACCGTGAGGTGGTCGGCTTGTTATCAACACGGTGTGTTTCCGTGTAACATATCGGCGGATGCCTCTCTCATTCAGCAGCCTTGTTATGTCTGTATAACGTTACACTACGTTGTCTCTCATCCTGTCATCTACCGCTTTTTTCTTTCTCACCGTGGCCGGCCAGTAGCTCCCGCATACACATCCACACCCGTATCTCTCTGCTCTCAGAAGGAAGGAGGCGGGGTCACTCGTCATCAACGCGTCATCAGTTCCAGTGCGCATGTGTTATACCCTGTGGTCTTAATGCTCAGGCTGATTGGAATCCGTAAAAAAATTCCTGAATATAGATCATGATCCGGATCGCCACGAAAATCTAATGGATTGTTCATTGTGCCAAACCCCACCCCTCCAAAAAAATTAATTCAAATCCATCACAAATTTTTTGAGTAATCCTGCTAACAGACAGACAAACAGACAGACAGACAAACTAACGCCGGTGAAAGCATAACCTCCTTCAAGGCCCTTGGCCTTGGCGGAGGTAACAACAATATGAATAAACAATGGTTATAGTCTGGCTATTGCTGTAAGTGGCTCTGGTATATTCACAGCAATCAACTACAGCCCATGCAGTTATGAAAGATGACCTTGGTCTCTGCATTTTCAGTTATTTTTCAACAACACCATGGCTCATTATGCATTATCTGTTGCTTTACTAAGGTATTGCTGTACTCAGCACTCAAAGAAGGCTGCGTGAGTATATGCGTGTGTGTGTGTGCCTGACAGTGTCTGAAACAAGTGATTGAAAATGGAAGGATAATAACTGCTCATTCCCAAGCACTCAGGAAGAGTGCCAGGCTTTGAAGCAAATTTGACATTGTCAAAGTGTGGAATTACAACTTCTGGGTCTGTCATGTCTTGACATTGAGCCCAAAAAGATGTTTTCCCATAGACTTACATTGGGAAAGAGACTTCTGTAAATCAGCGGATCATTTTTTTTTTAGGTAAATGAACTTCCCAGTAAGAACACTTGAATAGATCATTTGGTACTAAAAGTTGTAAAATGCACTAATAGCCGAATCCAGAGTTATTTTCCTTCCTCCGCTCACGTGAATGAGACCGAGGCTGAGAGGAAAGGAAATGGAAATGATAGTGTGCTTGCTATATGGGCCCAATGGATGTAGAAGATCGCCAGAAGATCTGGGCAATTGTATACTCAGAAGTCAAACTTGTTTGCCTAATGCACCACTGAGCAACTTCCATAGAAATGAACGGGGCTCTTTATACATCCATGCTCGTTCCTCACTGTTGTATCTGATTATAAAAAAACTTTCTCCTTCTGATTGCTTTTCTCTCTCTCTCTCTCCCTCTCTCTTTGCAGATTCTGGTTTGGACCACAGTCCATCCAGCAGAGCAGGAGTCTCCCCCTCTAATCATAACGCTCCCTTATCCAACAAATCACCTTTGTTGCCCGGGGCTAGACGGTGAGTCCTGATGCCTGGCACTACCCAACCCTACCAATGAACACAAACACGCCCAGAAAACAAACACAGCGCACACACACACACACACACACCACTTTTATGCTTCATACTTGACTATAAAGGCGTATCATGTCTGTGATATGCAAACAAGCCTATCCAGTCTCTCTGAAGGTTAATGAATTCAGTTATACCCAGAAGACTGTTCACAGGAGACAGTATGCTAGAGGTTCAAGACCCAGTACTGTCATAGGACTATTGCCTCTTTTTATTTCAATACAAGTGAATGAATATACTGCAAAAAACATTCATCTTCATTCAGTCATTTGGTCACTTATTTTTTCATTAAAACAGTAAACTAAAGCCAAACCAGAGATATAAACTTGTTGTAAACCATTTGTCTGTTGGCTTGTTAAGGGAGCCTGATTTTAGGACTCAATAATATACCGCACGATCTTAAGACAGATAAGGAATGCACTCTATTAATAGACGTGTGGTGGAAGTGTGGTGTGGTGGCAAACAAAGACTAACCAGCTTCGCAAACAGAGCTGCTCAATGGCCCAAATACACTCAGTTGCCAGTTTAGGGACGCGTACCTGTAGCTAAAACGAATGCAGTCTAATACAACAGTCCTGCAGTAAATTATATCTTCTTGAAGGTTCTAATGTTCAATTTGTGCTGGAATTGTTTTAGAGAGGTGTTGATTCAACTGCATGATCATTATGGAGGACGTAGTTGTTGGTGCTTTTCAATTGTGTTATACTGAAAGGTGTTTCAATTATTATACCCCTGCGACAACGTAGTCAGGGGTATAAGCGCCCCGTGTGTCCGTCCTTCCGTCCGTCCGTTCGCGTGTCACACTTTCGTTTCTGGAGCAGAACTCGGAAACTATTTAACTTAGGAACTTTAAATTTGGTATGATGGTTAACGGTGTGGTCTAGTTGTGCCTTTTGGGGGTTAGAAGTTCAAGGTGCCCAACATTTTTGAAATTTTTACAAAAGGGCAAAACCTTTGGCCCTACTTTTGTAGGGGTCAAGCAGTGAGCGGGGGTTTGTGAGCTATGCTCACTTTTGCCTTGTTTTGTCCGCCCTATCTATATCAATGACGGTAGGCTAAATAACAGTTTTTCCAAAACAATTCCAGGATGAATCTTCACAGATATGGCAGGAACTTCCATGGGTAGCTGTAACATGATAAAGTCAACTTTCTGGTGCCTCCAATTTGCCATGTCATCTTTTTTTTTTAGACACGCGTTGTAGCAGCAGTAACATTGTGAGAATTTGATCCTAAATCTCTAATGCGGTCAGATTTTATTTTTTTTTTTCTGGAAAAGTCTGTTTAATCATTTCCTACATTACACTGTCAGAATTTTGATCTCCAAAAGCATTAACAACCCTGAATCAAATGTATTTGATCCTTTTATCTATCTACCAACAAGAGAAAGAGTCTAAAATGACAGAACAGAGGTTTAGCCTGCAGAGTGCTGTATCGGACCATGTCTGTGAGGACGACAATATATCAATTTAACCACCGTCCATTAGTTTTACTGTTTTTGTTTGGGCATTTTTCAGTATTTATGACAAACTTGTGTAGAAAACAATCTGGGAAACACTAGTGTGGACATTTAATCCATATTAAAGTGGACAAGGTACAAGATGGTACAAGATGGTCTAACCAAGTGTTATATTTAGTGAATGTTTAACTTTACAACTTATCAAGTCAAACATTTCCTAGTTTATCACCAGGAAGTATCCATAACTGTCATACTATCAGGATGTGATGGTAACGATCAACCAAAACATTAAGAATACTGACAGTGGAAGTGAATAACATGGATTATCTTGTTACAATGGCACCTGGCAGTGGGTGGGATATATTAGACAGCAAGTGAACATTTTGAACTTTGAACTTTTTGTTGGAAGCAGAACAAATGGGCAAGCGTGAGTGACTTTGACAAGGGCCAAATTGTGATGGCTAGACGACTGGGTCAGAGCATCTCCAGAACTGCTGCTCTTGTGGGATGTTCCCGGTCTGCAGTGGTCAGGACCTACCCAAAGTGGTCCAAGGAAAGAAAACCGGTGAACCAGCGACAGGGTCAGACCCGAGGCTCATTGATGCACGTGGCTAGCGAAGAATGGCCCGTGTTGTCTGGTCCAATAGAAGAGCTACTGTAGCTCAAATTGCAGAAAAAGTTAATGCTGGTTCCAATAGAAAGATATCAGAACACACAATGCATCGCGGTTTGTTGCGTATGGGGCTGCGTAGCCGCAGACCGATCAGGGTGCCCATGCTGTCATAATGTTATGGCTGATCGGTATATATACTTTCAACCACGCCTCACAGTCTTGATTCAGCAAATGGAACTATACTGGCTCAGGGGTTACTTAACCTGTGTAGAACTTTGGTCACGTTTCTCTGCTCAAAGATGGTCATCTGATTGGACAACCGTGCAATACAACCGTGAGAATAACATGACAAATGTACAAAGACAGATGTACAGATGTACTCCACTTTGAACAACTACACATACAACCGTGAAAATAACATGACAAATGTACAAAGACAGATGTACATGGTCTTACTACATGGCAATTTGAAGAATTTCAGTTTCTAGATGAAGGTGAAGATGAAGATGGCTGCTGTAGATGTGTTTCTAAAGTGTGTTTTTTTGCTGTCAAATGTAGCCCTCAGACTTCACCACAGCTCCATCATTCCAGAACTGCGTTGCCAAGCAATGGTGAGGCCAGCAGCAGACATGCTCTGTACAACAGAGATGCTGTGGAAACGAGCAGAGGAGGAGTGGGAGGAGGGAGGAGTGTGGACATATCTGCTGCCTCCAACAGCCAGCATCAAAATTTTAAAGCCGACATGATCACTTACCGGACTCACGGCATTCGTAGCAGAGACATAAAGAAGCTGTCTGAGCAAACGGCTGCAGCTTGCACTGTACAGGAGGGCAGAGGAAAAAACATGAGCACTCAACAGCCCAGTTCAGACGGAGGGGACCAGGATAACGCCAACCTCAGGTCAGATCTAATTACACTGGAAACAGAGAGGTGTAAAGGATGGACATGAAAAGGGATTGTTTTTTATGAAGCTTAAACTGCAGGTTTCTGCTAATAGTAAATAGTACATACAAAACACAAAACAGGCAAATAAAAATGATTAATGGTTTTAGTACTTTTTGCTTGTGAACAACAAAATTACGAATACACTGTGAGTTATGAGAAAATAGGAGATGGAGAGATTGGAATATTTAAGTAGTGACTCATTGTGTGGATGGAGAGTGAATGTGTGGAGGCGCAGATGGATGTTTTTATATTTCCATCAAATAATGTGTGCTGGAATGCGCCAACAGCACTGCTGCGTCGTTTGATTGCTTTATTTTAATAAAGCATAAAGTGAATATAATGAGTCACCTGCCTGCCTGTGTCCGAACCCGTATTTTCTATTTTCTTTCTTTTCAGGTTGCTGAGCAATGGAGACAGCTCCCAGACAATCGGCCACAGCCTCAACATCGTCAAAAACATCGGTGAGAAAAGACATGGGGTGAGGGTAGCGTACATTTAGCCACCCACTTTTACCACCTACAAAATTATCTCTTGAACATTGGTAAGACAGGCGTATTCACATATACGACACAAATGCAATAAACAATGTATTGACTCAACAATAGGCTCGATAAGGCTTCAGTACCGCCACTGAGCCGTATCTGTTACTGCGTATCTGACTCGTTCATCAAGGTTGAATGCCTCTAAACTGATAGTCGGCTATGTTGACAGACTGCTTGCCATGGTGTTATTCAGTGTCTACACAGGATGATGATTATTTGCCGAGATTAGTTCAAATTTACTCAAGACAGCAGCTTACTTTACATGCAGGACTATGGTAAACAATAAAAAAAAGAGCAGAAACAGTTATATATTTGTGGTTTAGAGATGTACCGTTCCTTTTTCTCCAACCTGTGCAATTCTTTGGCTATATATGCGCATTTTACTCGATCTTATGTAAGTGTCAGTGCAGTTCTACGCCTACCAAAGCAATCTGCAGTATATAACTGAGGGAGATTATGCAACAGGCCCTTGCTGTTCAAAGTCACCTTCCCTCTTGATATACTCAGAGCCAATGTTCCCTGGAAAGACAAGCTGTTCTTATCAGCTAACTCCTTTCGTTTTAAGCCTAGTCCACAGATACTTTTGTAAACGTAGCTTTTCTGTGCATGTTGGTCTTTCATCTACACTCAAACTGCATTTTAGGTAACTGAAAATGGAGCTTTTTATAAAACTCTGGCCAAGTAAAGATTTTCAGTATTGACGTGTAGACAGGGAAAACAGAGTTTTTGACTTGTAACATCAGTGTGCGTGATCTCCTTTGTGAGGCGTCACTAATAAGACGACATATCATGCGACGGTGGCATAAATACATCCATGCACAGCGAACGTGGCCAAATAACCTTGCAAACACTTTTAACATGTTATCATGTACTGTTACTCTTCCAATATATTGAGGAACGGAGGCATCAGAATGCACCACGAATGTCACTGCTACATTATTCAGCACTTCCACGACACAGACAACGTCGGCGGTGCGTTTATGTGGCACAACCTGCCCACTGTCCTTGACAGCTCTTCAATTGTGGTTTTCCTTTTTCATCTGGACAGAGATTTTTTTTAAATAATGCTTGTGTGGACGAGATGTTTTTGAGAAAAAACGCTTTTTACAAAAATACCCGTGTACGTGTGGACACAGTTGAATAAACATAAAGCTGAAGTGGGTAGAAATGGGGCAAATATGATTCAAAATTGTATTTTTATAATACAGTCACTATATCCTGACAGCAGTGCATGAAACAGGTAATCTGAAAAAAATCATGAAAAAATAATGCGCCTCTGAGTCCTCTCGTGCTCCTAATGGCATCTGCAAGATTTCACAGACCGGAGGAAAACAACAAGTCAGAGCTGATTTAGAGTCTGACGTCCAGCTGCCGTCTATAACAGCCTGCTGTCAATCACTCGCAAACTCTGACCAAACGGTCAAACTAGGCAGCGCTGATCAAATATGAATCAATATTCTGTTACTGTAATGCCTATTTCGCTCCTCAAGTGTTTTCGGAAACATCTTGTAGTGTACTGTTTATCTGTAAAATGAGGACGTTTATGACCCGGCAGCCATGTTGAGATCTGTTGAGGAAGTACCAAGCACCGCCCACCAGCTGGAGCACAGCCAATAGGAACGCTCTCTCTCTCTGAAATGACCAGTGATTGGCCAAAGTCTCCCATCACGGACTAGATTTTTTAAAGCCAGAAAACAGAGCTATGAGGAGGTGCAGAGGTCTAGTTATCTCTAAGAACACTTGCATTACAATATGCTGAAAGGTTATTATGGATTTTTTGCCCAATGATGCCAAAAACGTCTCCCGACTGAAGCTTTAAGCCAACCTACCATTCACATGTTGCCACACACACACTGTGGTGAAGAAATATGAAATTGCAGATACGTTTAATACAACATTCTTCTTCCTCAAATTAATTAAGTAAATTATAATAATCCAGCATTCTCCAACCCTTCTGCTATCGACGTTATCTATTTTGCAAGAGCACCATCGCCGCATCCGCTGCTTAGCAATGCCCAAATCAATTATGATTACAAACAACACAATACAAACAAGCCAGAGTCTTTTCTTTTCCCTACCAGAATGATAATGTGTGGAACCAGACTTTTCTTTTGTGCTGCACTGTGGCAATAGGTCCGGCTATGGGAGACTATGGAATAGTAGACTGTGTGTAATAGTGTAACTACAAAGTGTCAACTTCTGTTATGATATTATATTGTTATAAACACATAATCAGGGATGCAAACAAATGTATGGTGAAAAAAAGTAGCCAGCTAGGGGTGTCCGGTGGCATGCCATGATGGGAAACTTTTGTAATTAAGAATAAAGAGATCTTTTTTTTTTTTTTTTTCATTTATTTATTGACACCGTCACTGTAAGGTTTATCAAGACATGCCACAATGATGGTTAATGTTTCACTAGAAACATAAATGCACTCTTATTCAATGAAAATAAACAACGTTATTTTAAGTAGGTACATGTTTTTAATCCCATGTCTTATCTAGGCTGTGCATTGGTTTTAAAATAATCCTATGCCAAAAATCAAATGTAAAACAACAAAACATGTGAATCAATTGACTCAAATCATGTGAATCTTCTAAAAGTGCAATGACTAATTAGTCGGTTCACTCATGAAGCCCTTAAATGTTTGTGTGGCATTTATGGAAAATGCAGCTCTTTTGGAGGACATTTTAATGCTTACTACAAAATCGTCAAGTTACTGCCACCAGTGTTTTAGTAGTAGCCCATCTAATGAGGATGTACCCCATATATTTGTGCAACGCAATTCTTAATGTGTTTTTTCATCATTTATTTTGCTAATATATGTCAAACGCTGAAGACGACTCTCCGCTCTAAACTTGGTAGGTAGAGAGGTAGCAAATCCAAAATGAATATAGTAGTCAGTTGTCAGTCAGTTGTCCGGTGATCTCGCCACAAAATCAGCCATACAGTGATTGTGTTCACGAATATATATCTGATGCACGCACAAATATTTCTTATTTTAAATACATATAATAGAAATTCACAAATATATGTATTTAAAAAATATTTGCAATTTTCATCAAAAACATATTTGGATGTTGTTACATTTATATACAAACTGCAAACTGCTTGTCATGTGTGAACGTCACTGCATTTGTTTGTGGGTTTTTGACGTCACTGATCCACAAATGCATTTTTTTCAACAGGGAATTATCTGTAGCCAATCAGATGTCTTCCTCCTATTCACATGAGTGTGTCCCCACGAGTGTAAAATAAACTCTTGATATATGTTTTGTTTGTAAAAAGCAAATTTGGAGCAAAATTCGCCATCAATTTTCATAAAACTGCCAATATTAGTAATCTACACAGTTGATGTATCGCCTCAAAAATTCCCAGATTTAATTTAATGTTGAAAAAACAAACCGTTGTTTGGACCGGCTAGCCTACCTTCGGAATGCAGGAACAAAAGCACTCCTCCCGGGCCTGTTTAGCTCGAAGCTCCGGTTAGCATCATAGCTAGGCTACCTATCATTAGGCTTTAGAAGCCAGTACCCAATCAGAGGAAGTGTAGGGGCGGGTCTTCTCGCAAGTTATACATACCCTCGTGGGGGCACGTTCATATGATTGGCTGAAAAGGAGGGGGACATCTGATTGGCTACAGATGAAAAAAAATGCATTTGTAGAGCGGCAACGTTATGGGAGTCTCAAAAACCGACACACAAATGCAATGAAGTTCACGCTTGACAAGCAGTTTGTAAATGCATGTTCAACAGTTTGTATATATATGTAGCAAAATCCAAATATATTTTTTATGGAACTGCAAATCCTTTCAAATACATATATCTGTGGATTTCTATTACATTTATTTAAAATAAGAAATATTTGTGTGTGCATCAGAAATATATTTGTGAACCTTAATTTTTTTTACATTTATATACAATAACTGTTTTTGTATGCATTGAAAATGTTTTTGTGGAGAGAGTCAATTATATAAAAATCACAAAATACATTTGTGAATCCTTCGGTGTGCATTCGTTAATTCGTTAATACTCCATAGAAATGTAGGAGTTGTTACGGAGATTCATCCGTCACTCCATCCCTTTACACAACATTCCAACTTCGGGTGTAGGCAGGATGTTGAAAGACAAAATTATGGAGTAGGAACACTTCCTTGTTGCTGAAACACAGAAGGTCAATACTTTACACAGGCTAGTGGAACAGAAGCTAGCCCAGAAGTGTGGCAGGACCTACCTCTCTAAAACTGTTCCTAATAATGTCTCAAAAATGTCACCTAAGCATAAAGGCGATGGATCATATGGGGCAAGTAGCGAAGCCCTACCCGCTGGCAGCAGAAATGCATATGCGTGGTTTTAGTGTTACTGAGTAACTTAGAAATCGATCAAACTCTGGATTAATGCATGACATAAAAATCCTTGGTTGCTGCTGTTATTTATCATTATTTTACAATTTAAGGTCAGTGGCTGGATATATTAATTTTAAAATGGTGAAATAATTTTTCACATTTGTCAAGTACATTTGTCGTCATTTACTCGTAGTTGGCAAAGGTTAGTATTTCTTTTAAAGAAGATAGTAACTGCAGTCACCATGAATGATGTGGATTATCTCCTACAGCACAAATTTGAAAGTCTTCCTTTTGAAGAAAAACTTAAATACTTCAAGTTTCAGTATAAGCAATATTTTTTTGGTATCATTGGGCAAAACTTCCATAATAACCTTTCAGCAGATTGTAATTCAAGTGTTCTGAGAGATGACTAGACTTCTGCACCTCCTCATGGCTCTGTTTTTAGGCTTTAAAAAATCTAGCCTGTGACGGAAGACTTTGACCAATCACAGGTCATTTCAGAGAGAGAGCGTTCCTATTGGCTGTGCTTCGGCTGGTGAGCGGTGCTTGGTATTCCCTCAAGAGATCTCAACATGGCTGCCGGGTCACAAACTTTCTCATTTTACAGCTAAACAGTACACTACAAGATGATTCTGAAAACATTTGAGGCAAAAAATAGGCATTACAGGAACAGAATATTGATTAATATTTGATCAGCGCGGCCTAGTTTGACCGTTTGGTCAGAGTTAGGGTGTGATTGACAAGCCGGCATAGACATAGACGGCAGCTGGACGGCAGACGCCAGATCAGCTTTGACTGGTTGTTTTCCTCCAGTATGTGAAATCCTGCAGATCCTGTTAGGAGTACCGGAGGACACAGAGGCACATAATTTTTTTCAGATTAATTGTCTCATGTACTACTGTACAGGATATAGCGACTGTTTTATAGAAATAACTTTTTTTAATCATATTTGCTCCAATCTCGCCTATTTCAGCTTTAATTACCTTGCATAGGCACAGTGGTAATCCAGGGCTTTGCAAAAAGGCAAAAATAAATTCTACATGTGCACCTGATGCCTGACTCACTGTTGTCTTTTGACTCACCAGCCGTCCTGTACCAGGAATACCGGGACACCTCCAAGCAGCAGGAGATCGAGCAACGGCGGCAGCGCGAGAACCTTTCTCCTACGGTCACAGCAGGGACTGTGGTGGCAGGGTTCGGTGTCACGTCCCCTCCAGCGTTACAGCTGCAGCTGAGGAACAGTGCTCGGTCACTGAGCTTGTGGCAGAACCTGGAAGTTGTGCAGGAGAGCGGCCTGCTCACCCAGTTACCGCAGAAAGAAATCATAATGCAAGAGGTGAGCAGTGTTGTGAGGGTGAAGGGTTATATGGATAGGTACAAATGTTACCTTTAGACTGTTGCATTCATTGCATTCATTGCATTACTTTGGCAAGTATTTGGTCATAAACCAAAGTATTGGACAAATTCAAATTTTGACATGATGTCTGTCAAGGGATCAACACAGTTATAACTATCCATCCTGAAGGGATCATGAATGTCTGTACCAAATTCCATCTAATCTTTGTCAAGTCAATTCACTTAAAACCACAAATGTCAACCTCATGGTGCAGCTAGAGTAAAAAACAGGAAAGGTCAGTTATGGTACATCATCTGGGGACCATAAATGTCTGCACAAAATATTGTACCAATTTATTGAGTAGATGTTGGGATATTTCACAAGATGAATAAAATCTGACCAGTTGATGGTGTTTGATCAAAAGTCAAGGAATAACTCATAAGTCATAAAGATGAATCTTCCGGGGACCATGCATGTATGTACCAAAGTTGACAGCAACCCTCAAAACCCCAAAATGTCAACCTCATTGTGGCACTACAGGAGAAGTCAGGGGTCACTAAAGAAGGTAGACATCATATGGGGACCATGAATGTCTGTACAGAATTTCATCCATCCAATAGTTTCTGAGATATTTCAATCTGGATCAAATTGGTGGCCAGACCAGCTGACAGACTGACATTGCAATCCCTAGAGCATGGTTCTAGCATGGCTAAAAGTTATATATTATAGCCATATGTAACACACATATGTAATTGAATTACTCTATTACACATCCATCATTTAAAGACAGGGTGGGTGATCTTGAGAAACTAGCAAGAGTACAATAGATTTTTTTAAATGATCCAACCAAAAAGCCAAGCTCAGTGTTGCCAACTCTTTTCCAATGAAAGTAGCTAGCAACACTAGCTCCAAAAGTCACTAAATCTAGCGAGAAAGTCGGAAACACTGACAGTCCGCCGCTTCAGGCCTCCGTCCAAAGCCACTCCCCCACTATTATCATTATGAAAATAAACATATCATAATGAAAGTGAATGGCGAACATGGCTATTTTTAGTACAAACAGCTGTCAAGCTAGAAGTTTGTGGAAAACTCTGGTGACGCGCAATGAGTGGGCAGAGTGTATGCAGGTAGACATGTAGGTAGCCCGACAGGTTTATTACTGCCCTGCCACAACCACAGATACCAGATTTGTTTTGTTTTGTTTTGTCAGAGAATTTGATTCATTGATTGCTGTGGGGTGTAATGAGAATTTCAACTAATATAAAAATGTTTCTAAAAGCTTTACCAACCCTACCTTTAAATCTAGTGATTTGGTAGTTTGCAGTCAAATCAGTAAAAGGAAAACAATGAGCCTTAGCCAGTTGTGTCTGCAGGACACACTACTTAGAAATTCATCATATCAATTGTTCCCTAGGTGTCGGCATCCTCGGTTAGTATTAATGTGGCTTTGTGATTTGCTTTTCTGTCTTTAGGCCATGTTTGAGCTTGTTACCTCAGAAGCATCGTACTTCAAGAGTTTGGAAATTTTAGAGGCTCATTTCCTACGTAACCCTGTTTTAATCAACACTCTCAGCCAATCCGACATGCATTTTCTGTTCTCCAACATCGAGGAAGTCATGAAAGCCAGTGAAAGGTAAGACAAGGTCTTGATTAATCAGTTCATGATTGGAAGTCTGATCATACATCAAACACATTCCAGTCCAGACACAAGCTTTTGTTTCATATCACTGGATCATGGTCTCTTAATATTTCCAGGTTCCTGATGGATCTTGAGCACAGAATTGAGAAGTCGATTTTGATTTCCGATGTGTGTGACATTGTTTACCACCACGCTGTGGAACACTTCAGTGTCTTCATCAAATACGTCATTAACCAGGCGTACCAGGAGAAGAACTACAGACGCATTTTGTGAGTACCTACAAACCTCACAAATACATCTGTTACAATGTACAGTGACTATGCTTTTTCCATACACTGCTCAGAACAATACCGTGGCCTGTTTCACAACTGATGATGAGAGCGAGGAACTGCGAGAAAGAATAATAAGCGTCATTCCTTATACGTTGCTTTTTTTATGTCTGTGAATGTTGTCAGCCCGTCTTTTCAGTAGAGAACAGGTTTCTTTTTTTGTTAATGACAAATGTGATGTGCAGGGTGTGGTTGACTATGAATATAATGCGTGTCCCTCCTCATCACCCACACATACCTGAGTGAGAGTGTGATGTTCCCATGAGCAGGCAGGCACTAAATGGGACCTCTGCCAGCTACTGGAAAAACCTCTGAGACCTTGTGGTTCTTTTCAAAATGAAATATGAACATTGTAAAGCCTGTGACTGGTCTGTCAACTAACATTTTGGAGATGCAGCACTGAGAGAGTATGTCTGTAAGATGTGCATTATGCAAAGTCTATTCAGTGTCTTATCACACTCATATGGGTGTTAGGAATGACACACCTAATTACTTGTCACATGCCATCACATCGGTGGCTGAGCTGCAATGTAGAAAGATTGGTTCTTTCAGTTTAGGAAGAACATGACAAAACTGTGCAAAAACCTGGTGACTAATTCTTTTTGATGCTTGGGAGGAGAAGAGCTGTTTTCTTTCTCTCTCAGGTGTAAAGCATGTTCCTTACTCATACAGGCTGGTAGATTCTTTTAACTGCAAATCAGGACAGATTATTTCCAGACTGCATATCATGAAGTAAATGTTATTTTCTCTCTTATTTAGCATTCACTAATTACAGATACAGGAGCAAAACTTTTTTTTCTTCACATAAGACCTCAGATGCGTACCTCGATCCACCATACCTGTTCAGGCTAATGGTAGAACAAAATGTACTATGACATAGTGTTATGGCTTCCTTCTTTTGTCACCAAGAAATGTACACAGCAAGGTTTGAAGGTAAATTAAGTTACACTCATTCAGCATGGTTAGATGTACAGCAGTAGTTGTGTCGATGAATGCATGGAAGGCGACATGCAGCCTATATGTGTGTGTGTGTGCGTGCGTGTGATAAACTATGCTAAAACAACCAAAATAGGACATGCTGCGGCAACCAAAAGTAAAGAACTTTGTCTTTGTGAAATGGTTAAATGACCTATTTAAAACCTGTTGAAAAACTATTTGGCCTCTTGGTGTCCTGAAGCTGCCTGCACCGTGCACGGTTGGTACTAATTACCAAGACGCCAACAATTCAGTGTCATTGTTGGCCACATTGATGGTTGGCACAAATACCAACCACAGTCTAACAACATACTTCTTATAATAAGGAATTCAACTTGTCCTTTTTAATATTTGGCTCCTACAAATAGCATGTTCCAATCAGTGTCTTGCTTGAAGGGCTCCGCTGTTGTATCACAGTGTACCTTTAAAGGATAAGGCTGGTGATATATTATATTTTTCTTACTCTCAAAAAAGTCCCATGAAAAGTCCAAAAACAAACAAACAATGAATTGATCGTCTTGCCATCATCTCTCACGTCATCTTGTCTTACTTTCACCGTCCCCATTTCCTGGTTCAGACTGTTTAAAATAGTTTGACAGTGTTTCCTCACCGGGAAATGCTGCTGCTCTTCCCTAGGCGCCACCTTTGATGTGCAATTGATTGACAGTCATTTGTTTAATTAGAGTGAACAGAATACCTATACATGCAACATTACAGATGAAACATTAACATCCGACTGATTTAAAACTTCTACAATATTCATTCCAAGTGACAAAGAAAAGTGATATTGTTGTGCAGTCAGAACTGGATACAAAACAAACTGAGCTGGTAAACATTTTAGTGAGAAACTAATAGAACACATGAGTTATTCCCTAATTAAAGCTGCAGTGGGTAGAAATGGAGTAAATATGATTAAAAAAGTTATTTTTATAAAACGGTCACTATATCCTGACGGCCAAAGTCTTACATCACGGTTATTTTTTTTAAAGCCTGAAAACAGAGCCATGAGGAGGAGCAGAAGTCTAGTTTTCTCTCAGAACACTTGAATTACAATATGCTGAAAGGTTATTATTGAATTTCTGCCCAATGATGCCAAAAATGTGTTGCTTACTGAAGCTTTAAAGGAGACATATCATGCTCAATTTCAGGTTCATACTTGTATTTGGGGTTTCTACTAGAAAATGTCTACATGCTTTAATGTAAAACTAATTATTTTTCTCATACTGTCACATTCTCACTCCCAACTCATCAAATACTGACTAAGCTTCAAATTATGACGCTCTAGGTACCCTAGGTGTATTACCATAGCAACCTTTGCCTTATTATTTCTGCCATTTTCTTGATTTGTTTGTAATTAAATCACCCATACCTTCCTAAAGCCAGATGTATAAACAATGCGTACGCACAAAAGACATGCATACACCATTTCTCACACATACATGTATAGAGCCAGCTTCAAGTGATATGATGAGGTGGACATGACATGACGGGTGAGAGATGTAATCTTATAATAAAACATTGTTTGTTTAGGTTGTTTGTCAATTTCACTGATTTTGTTATTATTTTTGGAATCAAAGACACATTTGTAAACTTTGTAAAGTCTGTTTCAATATCAGCCTATAAAGTAATCATTGATCATCTTTCTGTCATTTAATAAGGATGTCTAAGACATCACCATGATGATGGTTTACAGGTGATGAATTAGTGGTATGGGCACTTTAAATAGCCCCAGCTGGGTGTGACGGTCATGTGTACTAGTCCTTCCAGAAAACTGTATTGCAGGAGAATTTATTAAGGTCACCAAATCAATTTGCATAGTCTTTTATATAACATTTATCTCTGCAGTACACCTTTGAGCCACATGAGGGTGCCTACTTATAACAGGATGAGAGAAAAAAAACACAAGAGCCTATTAACTCTGCCTAAATGTATATTGTTTTACTGATGAGAGGAAATGGAACAATGAGTTTGCATGTTAACTCTGCTTGAATGCATTTCTTTGCTCTCATTTATAAAGTATTTAACACGTGAATATGTTTTCAATAACACATGTATAAAACAGAGTTGCAATTTATCAAACATATATCTTTAAATCAATTAATTTCGCTCTTCTCACAATTTATAGATGAGGCCTATTATGAATTGGTTTGTCATTTTTTTAAAAAGTGGGCCCCAGAAAAAAAAAAAAAGTTTGGGAAACACTGATATGTAGAACCTGTATTGTGAAAAACACATAGGATAAATGATAACAAATAGTTAGAAGGCTTACAGTAAGTAATCACTAAAAGTGCTTTGTGCTGGGAACATTAGTCATCAGATGGGATGGGAAGATTCCCCCGAGGGGAGGGGGTTAAAGTTCAGAGGAAGTGCCAAGTTCAACACATATGCATATTTCTGTCTTAGTGCGTACATACAGTTTTAGTCGTGACAGAGTTTTATGCACCTGGACTGGCGAAAAGGCTTCCTGTACGTTTAAAAACACATGAAGAGATTAAAGATTCACATAATTCAGTGAGAACCACTGGGCTTGGATGTGAGAGCCACATACAGGGTATAGGAAGTCAGAAAGTATTAAGCGATGGACAAACACATGTTGTTTTTTTAGTATTTTCTTTGGATTTGTTGACAATAAGAAAATTATACACCTACCTTACCTTTTAAGTGAAGGAGAGTTTGAGGGATGCTTTAATCAACTAAATCAATGAGGCCTCAACGCAACCAGTGTGTTTTTTTATGATCAGCAGAAACCTGACCTAGCTTAGTTTCTTTTTTTCTGTCTCTCATCACCACATCAAAGAGGAGAGAGAGAATGTGTGTGTGTGTGTGATCAACTAAGATTTGTGTTGTCTCAACATGACTGTCCAGAGAGGGAAACCTGGCATTTCGGGAGACCATGGCTTCACTGGAGAACCATCCACGGGTCAGGGGCCTGTCCTTTACCTCATTCCTAATCCTTCCCTTCCAGAGGATCACAAGGCTCAAGTTGCTCGTACAAGTGAGTGTGCCAACATGAGTGTGTTTGGATATATTTTGACCAAGTAAATAAATAGGGATTTGGTGCCACTGTGGAGGCTTTTGTTGTTTTAATTTGACTTTTGTTTCTCACACAGAATATCCTGAAAAAAGGGGAGGAAAACTCAGACAGGGAAGCAAATGCCATTAAAGCACATCAGCAACTGGGGCAGGTGAGCATCGAGGGGCGGGGCCCAAGTCGGGTTGAGAAAGGTAGACAGTTGTAAAGATCGTGTCAACATAACAACACGACTGTCATTATAATGATACGACTGTCATTCTAATGATATAATGATAGGACTATCTTTGTGTTGACACATTTATTTTGCACACCTCCCTGGTATATTACTTTGCAACATGAAGATGACAAATTGTTTGTTGAGATGAAGGATAAATGGCCATGATAACTTTCCCAACTTGTAAAACCGTGTTACAGCCATGCAGTGTTTTGGTGTCTGACAACTTCCCTAGTTTGTATCTCGTTGTCTCACCAGTACCTGAAACAATCAATCTGAAGTCCCCTCAAACTTAACCCTGTGCTCCTTTTTGACACAGGGCGAGTAAGGCACAATCATTTCATGATTTTGAAGGAGTTTGACTGATATTTATGTTCTCGGAGTACACTGTTAAGCACAGTTTACAATAAAAAAACAGGGTTTACATGTCCCTTGTATTAACACCAGGCAGTCAGAATACATTTCCGCTAACAGAAAGTAATAGGGAGAAATAATATGATAAAAAAAAGTTAATACCAAAAAATAAGTCTCTTCAAGTCATTAAAGACCCTTTAAAACAACATTGTTGCTTTACTGTTTGTTGTTTGTTTTCCTCTGGTTGGGTATTGACACAGTGAGGCATAATTGTAGGCTATAACCAGTTCAAACTGGGTGAGGCCGGCAGGCGCTGCCAGCACCTCCAACAACCCGCTGCTAGGAAATCACTCATAATGCTGCCTCTGATTGGAGTTGGTAAATCATCCAGGTCACAGCGAAATTACTAGAACTTGTGTGCGGTTGTGGCTCCACATAGCTCACCACATTCAGTGTGTCTTTGGGTAAACCAATGGAATATTAGTTAAGAAAAGCAAGTGTGATTTGATATGAGAGACAGAGGCACAGGATTTTTTAAAGTTTAAGTTATATTGTTTAGAATTTGTAGTTGCACCAGTTGTGCAACATCAAACATTCACTGGGTCCAGTTGTAATTGCCAAGTGTGTAAGTTGAGTCAGCACTTGATATTAAAGCGGGTTATAATGTAGTGTGCATATAACCCTGCTGGCTCAGACTGACAATAATGAAGACAACAAAAGCACACTAGAGTTGAACAATGGCAGGTGAGGGAGATGGATTCCCATACTTGCCAACCTTGAGACCTCAAAAAGAGGGAGGATTTCTAAATGAAAGTGAAAGTAAAATTTTAAGAATTTGTTTCCTGCATGCTGGTGACTTTTAAAAAATGAAAATAGCAAAAATAATAAGTACACTGCAACATAATTTTGATGTTAAGTAGACCTACTTTTACTTTTAATTCTCTGGAAAGAATACAAAATAATTTGTCCCTCTGGTATGAACTAATAGGCTATTCATCAGTCAATGTTGTGTC